>JAXQQM020074626.1:0-126620 GCA_034641835.2 Pinus albicaulis | reverse complement strand
TCAATATTTTATTCCAGGTCGACCTAGCACATAAGTGGAATAAATTCAAAGTACATGTTTTGCTCATCCGATCGAGATGATCTTTAGATCAATCTTACACCTCTCCGAAAGAGGAATCCAATAAAAATATTGCGATCGTCATCTGAGCAGCACAACCCGGAGTTTGGACCTAGTTGTCCAATTTTAACACATGCTCCAACTCTGAATCAAAACCTGACAAGGGGAATGACAAAGGGAAATAGATTATTGATGCGGAGCCTAATGCCACTGTTGCCACTATGAAGATCCAAAAGGAGGAACCAGAATATCCAGAGGAGGAGGAACGTCTCTTCCACTCCCAGATGTGGGTAAAGGGCTCCCCAGTACAATTCATTGTCGACAATGGGATCCAAAAGAACCTCATTTTAGCAGATGCCATGAAGCGGTTGGGCTTGCCAACCACAGCTCACCCACATCCATACACCATTGAGTGGCTTCACCAAGGACGAGATCTCCGCGTCAGCCAACAGTGCCGCCTTCCCTATAGCATCAAGCCCTTCACAGATGAGGTATTATGTGACATTACTCCTATTGATGTTTCTGATGTATTATTAGGACAACCATACTTTTGGAAGTGTCATGTTGTGTATGAGTCTCGGCCTCGCGCTATTATTGTTACTTTGGGAAATAAGTTGTACAGGATACCAAAGGTACCACCTCCTGCCGCTATCTCTTTGGTTACTGCAAAACAATGCAGTAAGCTCATTTCCCAAACCAGGAAATTTGTTTTCCTGATGATCCACCCCCAGGGCAAGAAGAAGACCGTGGCCATGACCTCTAGATAGAGCTCCTCTGCACGACAACAACAAATGGATAAGGTTGTGGAGGAGTACGGGGACATCTTCACCTCACCCACAGGGGTTCCTCTACACTGTCAAGTCAAGCACCCGATTGATCTGACCCCAGGTGCACCGCTACCCAATGGACCGATATATCGGCGCTCTGTTCTGGAAAATGATGAAATTAAGAGGCAGATTCAGGAGCTGCTGCAGAAAGGTCACATCCGACCAAGTTCATCGCCCTGTGGGAGCCCGATCGTGTTGGTACAGAAGAAGGATGGGACGTGGAGACTCTATATTGACTATCGGGCGCTGAACAAGATCACTGTCCAGAATAGGTGCCTGATCCCACGGATTGATGACATTCTAGACCAACTCAAAGGTGCAAAATATTTCAGCAAGATTGACCTGAAGTCGGGGTATCACCAGGTACCGTTTGAACCCTCCGATGTGTGGAAGACTGCCTTCAAACCCACGGAAGGCCTTTTTGAATGGTTGGTCATGCCTTTCAAGTTGATGAATGCTCCCACAACCTTCATGAGGATGATGGACGACATCTTGTGGCCATTCACCAACTCATTTGTAGTGGTGTACTTTTATGACATTCTGATCTTCAGCAAGACTTGGGAAGAGCACCTTCACCACATCCGACAAATCCTCCAAACACTGCTGCAACAAAAGTTGTGTGCCAATTTGGAGAAATGCACTTTTGGCAAGACCCAGGTTCAATATCTGGGATACATTATTGATGAAAGGGGGGTGCATGTGGATCCAGCCAAAATTCAAGTCATTCGGGATTGGCCAGCCCCAACCACTATAACAGAGCTTCGCAGCTTTCTGGGTCTTGCTAATTTCTACCGGAGGTTCGTGTTGGGATTCTCTCATATCACTTGGCCCTTGAGTCAAGTCACCAAGGGAGGAGCGAGAGCAAAATTCTTTTGGTCGGAACATTAACAGAAGGCGTTCACATAATTGAAAAATCGCCTCTGTTCTGCCCTAGTGCTCACTTTACCAGACTTGCAACAGCCATTTGAGATCGAGACAGATGCCTCTGACTATGCTATTGGGGTAGTTATTACTCAACAGGGACATCCAGTGGCATATCACAGTGACACATTGTCTGACATAGTTTGCAAGTATCCCACTTATGACAAAGAAATGTATTCCATTGTGCAAGCTTGTTGACAATGGAAGCATTAAATTTTGGGGAAGGAAACAATCATCCACATAGACTACCAGCCCCTGCAGTTCATACAGACACAAGGTAAGTTGCAGAATGATCCCCATCAGAAGTGGTCCACATATCTGCAACAGTTTCATTTGAACATCAAGTACAAGAAGGGTAGCACCAATAATGCTGCAGACTGCCTCAGCCGACCACAGATCGTGGCGCTCACCATTGTGCTCAACTCTTGTGGGCACAAGAATTTTGATTGGCTGCTTCTCTATGAGAGTGATCCAGAATTCAGCCACACTTACAAGGCACTCTTGGGGGTTACGCAAGTTCCAAATTTTCACCTCCAAGATGCACTTTTATGTCACTTGGGACACCTTTGTGTTCCTTCAAGCGAGCGTGCCAAGATGAAATGGGAAGCACACTATAGTCGAGTCGCTGGGCATTTCGTGGTTGAGAAAACAGTAGCAATCCTGCAAAAGTATTTCTATTGGCCAAACCTTCAAAAGGATGTCGAGAAGCACATCAGATCTTGCACTGCTTGTGCCATTTCCAAACCGACCATCAAGAAGCAAGGCCTATATACTCCACTACCTAGCCCTAGTCGACCTTGGGAATCCATCTCCATGGATTACATGTCGGGCCTGCCTTCACACTTGCGGTTCACACCAACAAGAAGACCTTGCTCTGATACCACTTGATCCGGGTAAATTTTTTATACCATTTTAACCAAGACCTTTTTCTCCGTCTGATGTGTTTGAATTAAATTTTGTGAAAGCATTAATGAACACATATGCATATATAATCACGATGAAAACATGTCAACAATCACAAAAAAAAATGTAAGATGTTTAATAACGGAGTTTGTCTGACGTGGACTACGTCTCCGGCCCTCGATGTCTCGATGATATTGGCCACTTCATTTGGTGTTGTAAATGGTTATGGTTTACATGGACATTGTTGAATTTTGATACAAAGAAATTCCCACAACATTAGTGGAAAATTCTCTCCACGAGACGTTCTATTACAAGGAACTCTCACTCATCGCAAACCTCCTATCAACATGACAACTTCACACATGGTGACAAATATTATCTCACCATCAAGGCAACAAAGGGATCTCACAACACAAATCACCACCCATGACAAATACATACCACATCAAATACACATAAAGATTTGTTGCATACATCTAGTGTTGCTGGTCACAACAGGAAGTACATCAGATCCTGCACTACTTGCGCCATTTCCAAACTGACCATCAAGAAGCAAGGGCTCTATACTCCGCTACCTACCCTTAGTCGACCTTGGGAATCAAAATCCATGGATTACATGTCAGGCCTTCCTTCTACTAAGCATGGAAAGGACTGTGTTTTCATGGTCGTTGACAAATTCTCAAAGATGGCCATTATGGCAACCTGCAAGAATAATATCACAGCAAAAGCCACTGCTAAACTCTTATTTGAATGAGTGTGGGTGCACTTTGGGATCCCACAGTCTATCATATCAGATCACGACAGCAGGTTCCTCAACACATTTTGGTCCAGCCTCTAGTCAATGTTGAACACCAAGCTCACCAAGTCCACATCTTTCCATCCCCAAATTGATGGCCAGGCAGAGGTCGTCAGCAGGATGATCGTACACATTCTACATATGTATAATTCAAAGCATCCATGCACATGGGATGAGATCCTTCCCTATGTACAACACAGTTATAACTGGGCTCTCCACAGCTCAACCGGCCACAACCCCTTTCAGGTGGGCTTGGGATTCCAACCACTATGTCCCATTGACGTAGCCATGTCATTTGCATCTACTTAGGCTGATTCAGCTCATGTCGAGTCTAAAGCTGACAAAGAAAATAACTTCATTGAGTACATTCAACACATCCACCAACAAGTTTATGACATAATGGACAGAGCCAAGTCTAAGTACAAGCAACAACATGATCAACATCGGGTGACACATAACTTCTAGGTGGGCAAAGAAGTGTGGCTACATTTGCAGAAGGAGTGCCTCACTGTACCCCACCACAAGATTCGCCCACTTTGATATGGGTCGTACACCATCACTAAGGTTGTAGGGAATGCCTTCGAGCTCAGTATTCCACCATTCCTTGGTCTGCACCCAGTATTCAATGTAGACTGCCTTCGTCCCTACTTCCCACCTCTATTGGACACCTCTGACATTGCAAAAGAACTCACACCAAAAGAGTTAAACCAATACTGCATGGAACAGGCCACCATATACTGTATCATGGACATGCAAATCAAGAACACTCGCCGACAGAGGATCCAACTATATCGGGTTGTCAAAGCTGGCCAACTCCTACACCAAGGCAAGTGGTTCACCAGGGACCAAATTCAACAGAAGTTTCCTCATCTGATGGAGGAACTCAACGTAATGGGGACGATTTCTTCCTAAGGGGGGGGTGGAATGATCCAAGTGGATATTAGTGGCCACCCGCCTATTCCACTTGGGGCCCCACCATTGTCTCTTTCAGTTTTTTTTCACAACTTACTATTTTTAGCATTTTTCAGGTCCTGAACTTTCGGAGCCATTTGAAGCCCCAAACGGAGATAGTATGCCGAAGTTACGTCCCTGGGAAGTTGAAACACCAATTTACCCAAACAGGGCCCACAATTTTGGCGCTTCATCTCCTAGGGTTAGGTTTTTGGACGTTTAGAATTCTCCATTGTTTCTCCATAATAAATAAGCCCTCAAGCCTCATTGTAATACATTTCAGAGGTTTGTAGTCACCAAATATCTTCTCAGAGATTCGCTACCAGCACCCTAGATATTTTATTTCCATCATGTTTGTTAGCATATTTCTGTGATTTTATATTAATGAAATGAAGCCTTATTTTTGCTGTATTTCTATTTTTATGGTTATTTCTTTATTCTGTTTTGTTCCTGAATAAATCCAGATCAATTTTTTTTTCCAAATTGCATAAGTCTTGTTAAATAAAATCAAGTTTAATTGATTCCAAGGGCATATTTTAGAATAGATATCAGTATTGGATTCTAAAATGGCCCCTAAAAAGAATTCAACACCCATTAAGCCTTTAGAAGGCTCTACTATGACTCATGAAGATGAAGAATGGCAACATGACATATCAAAATTACAAGAGAAAGTGCAACAAATTTTGCTCTCGCAAAGAGCAACAAAAAATGACCTGGAAGTTTTGAAGAAAGATGTGGAAAATAAGATGGATGGTTTGAAGAAAGATGTGGAATCTAAGATGGATGGTTTGAAGAATGGCATGGAAGCTAACATGGATGGCATGGAAGATGGCATAGAATCTAAGATGGATGACATGGAAGCTAAGATGGAAAACATGAATAATGATCTAAAATCAGACATGGAAGGTTTTACAAAGTTGATCCAATAAGTGTTTCCTAATGGTGAAAAGATAGTAGAGGAAACTGATGATGAGAACAAAATAAATGTTAATCATGATTTCATAAACTCTAATGTTGGAGGGAAGAACCACCATATTCCAAAAATGGATATGACGAAGTTTGATGGAAAGGATCCTGTAACATGGATACTACAGATGGAGCAATATTTTGATCTCAATAATGTGCAAAACACACAAAAGGCACGCATTTCAACTTTACATTTAGAACAAAATACATTTTTATGGTATGGATGGCTTTGCTCCCGTAAAAATTTTTTCACTTCGTCAACTTTTAGGAAGGAAATGATAGCACATTATGAGGATACAAAGAGAAACACATTCTTTAGCCAATTGATAAATCTCAAACAAAAGTGTTTAGTGGGGGAGCACATTGAGGACTTCCAAAAATTGAATACAAGGGTCACTGATATTCCATAGGAACATAGGATTTATCTCTTCATAGGTACTTTAAAGGATAAAATCCAACATGAAGTTTGCGTTTTGGAACCTGATTCATTGGAGAAGGCATTTAGGTTGGCAAGAAAAATTGAATGTAAAATTATGGCGACAAGGACGCCCACCACTCACTTCTATAAAGATGGAAGTGTTGCTACTCCTAGATTTCCACAGCCTAAAAGGTTGACACCACAACAATTGGAAGAAAAAAGAGCAAAAGGGCTTTGCTATAATTTTGATAGCAAATACACTAAAGGTCTTAAGTGTGCTGACAATAAATTATTTTACATATATTGTGAAGAGGAAGAAGAAAATGAACAAGAATCTTCAAAAGAAGAGGATATACTCTAGGAACTGGCCCTAGAAGAGGAAGAAATGAGTCCTACCATATCGTGTAATGCATTGGCAGGAATTACCACTCCTCAAACTCTCATGATAGAAGGACATATCAAGAAGAAAAAGTTAATAGTGTTGACTGATTCAGGTAGTACCCATAATTTTGTTCATTGTAAGGTAGCCAAGGAATTGAATTGTTTTTTATACCCAGCACCAAAATGTCAACTGATGGTCGCAAATGGAGGAATTATAAATTTCTCTGGAAAATGACATTATCAAGCTAACCATGCGGGAATATGTATTTAATATTCCAATCCTTTCCATTCCTATTGGAGGTGTTGATGTTGTACTAGGAGTACAATTGTTACAATCTTTGGAGATAGTAGCTTTTAGTTTTCAAGTACTTTTCTTGAATTTTTTTTCTGTAGGAAAGGAAGTTGAATTAAAGGGTATTGCAGGGAAGCTGAGAAAGATAATAAGTTCTAATGTCATGAAAAACTTCTAAAGAAAGAACAACAAGGCATAATTGCACAATTATGCTCACTAGAAGTTCCAACATCAAAATCATCTATTTCTGCAGATCTCCAAAAAGTCTTGGACAATCATTCAAAGGTGTTTTAAACTCCCAAAGGGCTCCCACTTATTCATGATCATGATCATGATATTCATTTGATTCCAGGAATTGTTCCTCCAAACATCAGGCCTTATAGATATCCTTATGTCTAAAAGAGCGAAATTGAACGTATGATTGCAAAAATGTTAGAGGCGGGTATAATTCAACCTAGTCAAAGTTCTTTCTCTGCTCCTGTAGTATTGGTACACAAGAAGGATGGATCATGGAACATGTGTCTAGATTATAGGGAGCTTAATAATATCACCATTAAAGATAAATTTCCCATTCCTGTGATTGATGAATTATTGGATGAATTACATGGAGAAATTTATTTTACCAAGTTGGATCTTCTTTCAGGATATCATCAAATTAGAATGAAGACTGAAGATATTCCGAAAAAATAATTTCAAACTCATGAGGATCATTATGAATTTTTGGTCATGCCTTTTGGCCTTGCCAATGCACCTTATGTTGGGAAAAATACTGAGAGGGGGGGGTGAATCAGTATTTACTGCATATTCTAAACTTTCACTTTTTCATTCCTTTAAAACCCATACGCTACTTTGCTGAAGCCAACTAGCGTATACACGCGGATATCCTTCATAAAACTCGCGTATACACAGAGATCTAATTATGCCATTAGTTCTTTACTTATATCATTCCATCATTCATTCATTAGATGTTCTATAAACAGTAAACATGTGCAGTAAGAACAGAATAAACCATCACACAAAGCATCGCACATGAACACCAGGATTTTTAGGTGGAAACCCAAGTCGGGAGAAAACCACCGCTGCAGTTGCTCAGCCTTCAATGTTTTATTATAGAGAAAACATCTTACAACATATGTGCTGGCGCAGACTTGACCAGCACGCAGGCACCCACCTGTGCTCGTTTAGCAGCCTCTCCTGGAAGGGAGCTACGACCCCCTGACTCGTTTTGATGTTCGCCTAGATGTTCGCCTCTTCACAGATCTAAGCCTTCCATAAGCAGATCTAGTAGATACAAGTACATTTCAGATCTAGATCCCCCTCTTCATCATTGGTGCATCATACATTCAGATTTATCATTCAAGTGTAACCCTTTCCATTCAGATATACTTCATAGAGAAGTATTCATTCAAGCTCAGACATCTTTCACCCACACTCATGATTTGCACAATGAATTTCTTCTCTTTATATAGGTTCATCCTTCTTCAATACCACGGGCCCCTTTTTCAATACCATGAGCCTTCAATACCACGGGCCCCTTTTTCAATACCATAAGCCAAAACAATACCATGAGCCTTCAATACCACGGGCCCCACTTTATGAGCGCTTTTTCCCATACGCAACTTGGAACGTTGTTTCCCGCGTGCATACGCGACTTCGTACGTATCCGCGTATGCCTTGAGACATACTCTTTTCATCATAGATCTAGCACATGTCGAATTCCTTTCTTCATTGCCTTCTCGTACAATGTCTATTCTATCAAGCACAACTTCATCCAAAGAAGTCGCCATTATCTTCATCAAGTGGGTTGCTCTTAAAGGACAACACTGTAGATCATATTGTCAACAAACATCATATCATATCAGATTTACATCATTTACCAAGTTCATCAAGTCAAGAATAACTTCAACAGGTGGTTTGCCATCAAGGACAACACATGTCAACAGTCGCAAGTCTTCATCTTCATTTAGTGGGTTGCCATCAAGGACAACATCCTACATCATATTTCCAACAATCTCCCCCTTTGGACTTGATGGCAACCACGATGGTGTTTGGTTACCACAACAGATAAGTACATTGACACCATGTCACTCTCCCAATTCTTTGACACCATTATCTGCATTCAAACACCATGTCACTTTTTCCCATACGCGACTTGGAACGTTGTTTCCCGCTTGCATACGCGACTTCCCTTAGACAGATCCGCGTATGCCTTGAGACATACTCTTTTCATCATAGATCTAGCACATGCTGAATTCATTTCTTCATTGCCTTCTGTACAAGACATATTCTATCAAGCACAACTTCATCCAGTAAGCTGCCATTATCTTCATCAAGTGGGTTGCCTTTCAAGGACAACACTCAGCATCATATTGTCAACAAACATCATATCATATCAGATTTACATCATTTACCAAGTTCATCAAGTCAAGAATAACTTCAACAGGTGGTTTGCCATCAAGGACAACACATGTCAACAGTCGCAAGTCTTCATCTTCATTTAGTGGGTTGCCATCAAGGACAACATCCTGCATCATATTTCCAACACCTTCTACATTTCAAGGGTTGATGAATTCCATCTTCAAACCCTTCCTTAGAAAATTTGTGCTAGTATTTTTTGATGATATGCTAATCTACAACAAGTCTTAGAAGGATCATGTTGAACATGTTGACAGGGTGCTCAAACTATTGCAGGAGAAACAATTATATGCAAAAAAAATCCAAATGTTTCTTTGGAGTACAAGAGGTGGAATATCTAGGTCATATTGTATCTCATGAGGGTGTTAAGGTAGACCCTAAAAAAATTAAATCCATTAAGGAATGGAAAGTCCCCACAACCATAAAGTAGTTGCGAGGATTTCTTGGGTTAACAGGGTATTATCACAATTTTGTTAAGAATTATGGGACAATAGCAGCACCTCTAACAACATTATTGAAGAAAAATACATTTTCATGGACTCCTGAAGCAACTAAGGCCTTTGAACATCGTAAAGAGGCAATGTGCCTAGCATTGGTCTTAGCTACACCAGACTTCAAAAAAACCTTCATTGTGGAATGTGATGCCTCATGAAATGGAATTGGTGTTGTTTTAATGGAAGAAGGAAGACCCATTTCTTTTGAAAGTCGTCCAATCAAAGGAAAGTATTTACAGAAACCTATTTATGAGAAGGAAATGTTAGCAATACTGCATGCACTAAAGAAATGGTGAACTTGCCTAATGGGAAGACACTTCAAGGTAAAAATTGATCATGATAGTCTTAAACACTTTTTGGAATAAAGACTATCTTTAGAAGAGCAACAAAAATGGGTCACAAAGATGTTGGGTTATGACTTTGAAATAATCTAAAAAAAGGGAAGCTAAATGTTGTTGCAGATGCACTCTCAACAAAGAATGAAGAGGTGGAAGCATTGCTTTGTGCCATTTCTATTATCCAAATAGATTGAATAACCGAAGCAAAAGATGAATGGAAGAAGGAGGAAGAAGTGTGGACACTCATTAAAAAGTTGCAACAAGATCCTAGTACATCTAATACATTTAGTTTGAAAAATGATTCCTTATGGTACAAAGATCGCTTATATCTTTGTAAGAATTCCCAACTAAAACAAAAGATTCTTTTGGAATTGCACACTTCTCCTTTAGGAGGACACTCAGGATTTTTAAAAACTTACCACAGGGTGAAGAAAGATTTTTTTTGGGATGGCCTTAAGTCTGATATTCAAAATTTTGTGGTGGAATGTTTGGTTTGCTAATAGAATAAAGTTGAGAAAATTAAGACCCCGTGTCTTCTACAATCTTTATCCATTCCAAGTAAACGTTGCGAGGAGATTTCAATGGATTTTATCACAGGTTTACCTAAGTCCAAAGGAAAGAGTGTCATGACGGTGGTAGTTGATAGATTTACCAAGTATGCACACTTTTGTGCATTATCTCATCTATTTAAATCAAGTACAATTGCTACTACATTTATGGACACAATTAAAAAGCTACATGGAAACCCAAAGGTTATTGTGAGTGACAAAGATCCCATTTTTACTAGAAATTTTTGGACAAAGTTATTTTCTTGCTTGGGTACTCAATTATTTCATAGCTCGTCTTATCATCCTAAATCCGATGGTCAAACTGAGATAGTAAATAAATGTTTGGAAGGATATCTTGATTTTTTTTTATCTGATAAAAAAACACAATGGGTCAAGTGGTTACCTCTTTCTCAATGGTGGTATAACACTTCCTTCCATACTGCAGAAAAAATGACCCCATTTATGGCATTTTATGGATATCATCCACCATCCATCACATCATATTTAAGAGAAAATTTGAAGGTTCAAGTAGTGGAAGATCACATCAAGCATCAACAAGAAGTTCTCCAACTCCTAAAGGATCACCTCAATTTGGCACAAAAGAGAATGAAACAACAGGCAAATCAACATCGCAGCGAGAGAAGTTTTGATGTAGGAGACTGGGTATTTTTATGGCTACAACCATACAAACAAATGTCCCTCAAGCAAGCTAAGAAGGATAATAAATTATCGACAAAGTACTATGGTCCTTACAAGGTGTTGCAAAAGATTGGTACTATGGAATACAAATTAGACCTTCCTGCTTCTTCACAAGTGCATCTAGTTTTCCATGTTTCATACTTAAAGAAGGTTATAGGTGAAAATATTCCAGTTCAAACAATATTGCTAGAACTTGATGAGGAAGGAAAAATCATATTGGAGCCTGAAGCGGTCACTAAAACAAGAACTTGACAGCTACGAAATCGATCAATTTCAGAGTATGTCATCAAGTGGAAGAACTTACCCACTAAAGATTTTACATGGTAGGATGAGAATTTTATATAGAAGCACCCAGAGCTACTCAAGCGTTGAGGACAACACTTTTTTGAAGGAGAGGGGCATGTTAGGTCCCTATATTACTAGTATAGTGCCTTATTATTGTTAGTGTAACCCCTTATTGTTATTATTGTACCCCTGTAACCCCCATATTGTTATTATTGTGCCCTTAAATTATTATTGTTAGGTTGGCTAGGATTACATTGTGGCCCCACTAGGATTAAATTGTCACTCCATGGACTCCTATATATAGAAAGGAGGTTTTTAAATTTTTTCATCCAAGAATTGTTCATTAATGTAATGTATTGGAGGTTGCCCCCTCGAAGTGGCTTATTTCTAAGGCATTGATATCTCTTTTCTTCTATTTTTGGAGCTAGTTTCCCAACATTGCATTAAAACAACACCAATTCCATTTCCTGAGGCATCACATTCCACAATAAAGGTTTTTGTGAAGTCTGGCATAACTAAGACTGGTGCTAGGCACAATGTCTCTTTAAGATGTTTAATAATAAGGAATCCATGAAAATGCATATTTTTTTAATAATGTTGTTAGAAGTGCTGCTATTCTCCCATAATTCTTAACAAACTTGTGATAATACCCTGTTAACCTGAGAAATCCGTGCAAATGCTTTATGGTTGTGGGGACTTTCCATTCCTTAAGGGCTTTAATTTTGTTAGGGTCTACCATAAAACCCTCATGAGATACAATATGACCTAGATATTCCACCTCTTGTAATCCAAAGAAATTTGGATGTTTTTTCATATAATTGTTTCTCCTCCCATAGTTTGAGCTCCCTGTCAACATGTTGAACATGATCCTTCCAAGACCTCCTGTAGATTAGTATATCATCAAAAAATGCTAGCACAAATTTTCCAAGGAAGTGTTTGAAAATGGAATTCATCAACCCTTGAAATGTAGAAGGTACATTGGTAAGGCCAAAAGGCATGACCAAAAATTCATAATGACCCTCATGAGTTTGAAATGTTGTTTTCAGAATATCTTCAGTCTTCATTCTAATTTGATGATATCCTGAACAAAGATCCAACTTGGTAAAATAAATTTCTCTATGTAATTCATCCAATAATTCATCAATCACAGGAATGGGAAATTTATCTTTAATAGTGAGCTTATTGACCTCCCTATAATCCAGACACGTGTGCCATGATCCATCCTTCTTGTGCACTAATACTACTAGAGCAAAGAAAGAACTTTGACTAGGTTGAATTATACCAACCTCTAACATTTCTGCAATCATACGTTCAGTTTCGCTCTTTTCGACATAAGGATATATGTAAGGTCTGATGTTTGGAGGAACACTTCCTGGAATCAAATGAATAGCATGATCATGATCACGAAAAGGTGGGATTCCTTTGGGAGTTTTAAACACCTTGGAATGATTGTCGAAGAATTTTTGGAGATCTGGAGAAATAGATGGATTTGATGTTGGAACTTCTAGTGAGAATAATTGTGCAATTACGCCTCATTGTTATTTATTTAGAAGCTCTATCATGACATTAGAGCTTATTATCTTTCCTGGCTTCCCTGAAATACCCCATAATTTGATTTCCTTTCCTTCCGAAAAAAATTTCAAGAAAAGTTCTTGAAAATAAAAAGCTACCGTCCCCAAAGATTGTAACCATTGTACTCATAGTACAACATCAGCACCTCCCATTGGGATGGAAAGAATTGGACTATTCAATACATATTCCCCCGTGGCTAGCTTGATATTATAACATTTTCCAGGGAAATTTATAGTTCCTCCATTTGCAACCATCACTTGACATTCGGGTGTTGGGTATAGGAAACAATTCAATTCCTTGGCTACCTTACAATGAATAGAATTATGGGTAGTACGTGAATCAATCAACACTATTACATTTTTCTTCTTGATATGTCCTTCTATCCTGAGAGTTTGAGGAGTGGTAATTCCATCCAATGCATTACATGATATGTTTGGACTCATTTCTTTTTCTTCTAGTGTTGGTTCCTGGTGTATATCCTCTTCTTTCAAAGTTTATTGTCCATTTTCTTCCTCCTCTTCACAATCTATGTAAAATAATTTCTTCGTAGAACACTTATGTCCTTTAGTGTATTTGCTATCACAAATGTAGCAAAGCCCTTTTTCTTCTTCTTCTTCCAATTGTTGTGGTGTCAACCTAGTAGGTTGTGGAAGTCTAGGAGTAGCAACACTTCCATATTTATAGATGTGAGTGGTAGGCTTCCTTGTTGCCATAACTTTACATTAAATTATTTTTGCCACCCTAAATGCCTTCTCCAATGAATCAAGTTCCCAAACGTAAACTTCATGTTAGATGTTAACCTTTAAAGTTCCTATGAAGACATCAATCTTGTGTTCCTTTGGAATATCAACTACACTTATATTCAATTTCTAGAAGTCCTCAATGTTCTCCACCACTGAACCCTTTTGTTTGAGATTTATAAATTGGTTAAATAAGGTGTTTCTCTTTGTATCCTAATAATTTTCTATCATTTCCTCCATAAACATTTACCAAGTGACAATTTTTTTACGAGAGCAAAGCCATCGATACCATACAAATTTATTTTGTTCTAAATGTAAAGTTGCAATCCATACATTTTGTGTGTTTTGCACATTATTGATATCAAAATATTGCTCCATATGTAGTATCCATGTTACGGTATCCTTTCCATCAAACTTCCTCATATCCATATTTGGAATATGGTGGTACTTCAATAAAACACTAGAGTTTATGAAATCATGATTAACATTTATTTTGTTCTCATAATGACTTTCCTCTACTATATTTTCGCCATGAGGAATCATTTCTTGTATCAACTTTGACAAACCTTCCTTCAAACCTTCCATTTTTTCTTCCATACCATTCTTCAAACCATCCATTTTTTCTTCCATACCATTCTTCAAACCATCCATCGTAGCTTCCATGCCTTTCTTCAAACCATCCATCTTAGCTTCCACACTTTTCTTCAAAACATCCATTTCATTTTTTTTTCTCTTTGTGAGAGCGAAATTTGGTGCACTTGCTCTTGCAATTTTGATATGTCATGTTGCATTTATTCATCTTCATGAGCCATAATAGAGACTTCTGAAGGCTTAATGGGTGTTGAAATATTTTTAGGAGGAATTTTAGAAATTAATACTGATATCTATTCTATAATATGCCCTTGGAATCAATTCAAATTGACTCTTCAAACAAGACTTATGAAATTCGGAAAAACAATACACACATTTTTCTTGCTTTTTAGGAGCGCGATATTGAAATTGAATTATCTATATGATTTCAAATCTTCAATATTTGAAATTCGGCCCTATAGTAGCACTCTGAATATTCTTTTGAATGCCACAAGTCTGACCTGATTTGGATTCTTCAAGGAAAATTTATGCCCAATATCCCACAATGACCTAATTATGGACTATTTCAATAGAGCGAAGTTGTGCAACATGCCACGTGTCCCTGTTTCCTCTTTCGACTCTGAAATTTATACACAGGAAACTAAAGTCTATGTACTTCTGGCCACTTTTTATAGAATTCCAATCTGACGCTCATAGAGAGAGTTATGACGATTTTCCCATAGCCACCTCTTTGATATGAAATTTGGGAGCCTGAAAAGACCCTAACTTACACATATCATATCTCTGAAAATGTTGAGAACCAAGATCTAAAATTTGTATAGGTGGTTCCACAGGATTTCAGTTTTTATCCGTAAAAATTTAAGCTTCTAAACCTTCGTAGAAACAAAGTTATAGTGAAAATTCCACGATGACCTGTTTTAGGTGAAATTTAGGAGACTAAAAAAAGCCTAACTTCCACAGATCATATCTCCGAAAATATTTCGAACCAAGATCTGAAATTTTTAATGACGTTACTCAGGATTTCAGCTTTTCTCTGTAAAAATTTCAGCTTATGAACCTTCATATAAAAAAGTTATAGCGAAAATTCCATGATGATCTTTTTGGAGCAGCGAAACCCTAGAATCCAAAGCTCTGATACAAAATGTTATGAAACCAGCTTCAAAAATAGAAGAAAAGAGAGATCAACACCTTAGAAGTAATCCACTTCGAGGGGGAAACCTCCAATACATTACATAAATGAACAATTCTTGGATGATACAAATGAAAAAACCTCCTTTCTATATATAGCAGTCCATGGGGCCACACTGTAATCCTAGCCGACCTAAAAATAATAATGTAAGGGCACAATAATAACAATATGGGGGTTACAGGGGTACAACAATAACAATAACAGGGTTACACTAAAAACAATAAGGGACTATACTAGTAATCTACGGACCTAACATGCTCTAGTTCTAAAAATTTCAAATCCGAAAAAAGACTTTGTGGTGTATACAGATGCGTGAAAAAGAGTACTTGGTAGGGTTCTGATGCAGGAGGGATATGTATTATGCTATGAGTCAGGGAATCTGAATGAGCACGAGAAAAATTATGTGACATGTGATCTTGAGTTGGCAGTGATCATTCATGCCTTGAAGATGTAGAGGCACTATCTTCGTAGTAGGAGGTTCATTCCAATGAGTGATCACAGTGGATTGAGATACTTGTTTGACCACCCGAATTTGAATGTCAGGCAAGCTAGATGGTTGACTATAATCAGTGAATTTTACATCAAGATTAGGTAAAATAAGAATAATGAGAGCACGGTCATAGATGTTGTTGGAACAGGTTCTCCTACGAGCTACGAAACTGGTCCAATTTTGAATACTTTTGATTATATTTAGTCTAGCGCAGGGGTTTGGGGTGGGTCAAAGCCCCGAAAAGCATTGTAACGGGCAAAAGGGTAGAGTAGGGGTCCGAAAACCACTGTTTGCGGACCATAGGAAAGTTTAGGCTAGATTATTATAAATAGAGTAACATTTTGATTTGTAAGGTAGGAAATGAAGAGCTATTGATGCGAATTGTGGTTTAAGATATCTATTTGGGTTTTTGGGGAAAGGACTCCTGCTGGCTGTGTGCGTGGAGATCCAGAGTCTAGTTGTGGGTGGACCCTGCTACTGTGTGCGTAGGCTAGGATGGGTATTGTAAGAAGTAATTGATGAATTGATGAATAAGAAAGGTTGCTTGAGAACTAAATCTATGTGTACTATTTGTGCGAATCATTGGTAATTACTGCATTACGCGCATTCTGTATTCAAACTGCAAAATATCTGTGTAAGTGTGTTTGCTGTATCTGGATCTGTTCTATTCTTTTTTATGCAATATTGTGTTACTTTCATAGAAGTATATAATTATAGATCTAGCGCACGTGGATGCGAAAAGAGACCTATCGACCCTGCGCAGAACGAGGCGATCTGGGTATCATAGGGCTGGACGTAGCTCTACTTGCCTTACCTATCATTTCTCAGGGTGCAGAAACCTGGTTCCAACACCCACCCATACTACTTCGAGTGAGACTTTTACCTGCGCAAGAAAGTGACTGCCGAAAGGGCCAGTAGTATAGGGGTTTGTTGGAAAACCTTGAACACCAAACCTAGGTCAGGACCCCTCAAGTCAAAAAATGGCTCTGTTACCGGGACCTGGAGAATTTTGAGAAAGGGATCGGGTAATGACAAGAGAATACTAGAAGCCTGAAAGGAAGGAAATTGAGGAGTGGTTCGAAAAGCAGATCCAGGAATTTGCGGTAAAATAAAATCACAACGAGAAGTTAACAGTGGAAAGGTGTAAAAATAGGTACATTCTTATAGAAAGCTACGAAATATTCTTTGTAACATTTGCAATTGAGCTTCAGGAGTGGCTAGCTAGGCTCGTAGAATTCCAAAAGTGTTGGAAGGATGAGCGAGTCACTCAGTGGACCCTAGAGTTGATCCAGCAGCTGGAGAGGACTGATAATACTATCACGCGCACAGTAGATCACTGGGTGGACAGTGTACTAGGAGGATTTGTGACAAAATTTTCCATTGATCAGTTTGTCTCCTACTCTAAGGTGAAACAACGATTCTTTAAAGGGTTCCGGGGCAAATTTCTGCAGACATTACCATTTCTGATTAAGATATGACTGTGTGAAAAGAGCATTCTGTGTAGTTATACCGACTGAATGACCTCAAATCTAGAAGAGAGCACGACGTACAGTGGTAAATGCTATCGGACCAACCTCGATGGCGGGAGATCTGCCTATAACCTTTTGCAAGAACCGGCTGCGCAAGACCCCCCGACTACACCGCTGCCCAAGCCACACAAAGGTAAGAACTCACCCATACCACCACCCCCACCGGAAAGTGATATGGCTGTGCAGCTGAGACTACCTACCTTCAAGGGGGTAGGGGATGAGGACATGGACTAATTTTGGTTTGTTGCAGACTTCGTTTGGACTACACAAAATGTGACAAACGATATGGTGAATAGGGCGCAGCTGTCCCTGGCATTCAAGGACAAAGCAAATGACTAGTATTGTAATACGTTTCCTAGAATAGGAGTGTATCTATTCAAGATATCAAAGACGCTATGAAGAATCAGTTCTAGAAACCAAAATCTTACTCTTAGTTGGTAGCAAAATTAAAGGACTTCAAGCAAGGTGCATCTGAATCTGTGTGGGAGGCTGATTAGCGATTGAAGAAAGCAATCAGGGAAGGAGGGTTTGAGTATGATGATATACAACATACTGAATGGTTCATTGTTATGCTGTTACCCCACCTGTGTATGCCAATGAGTCACCAAACCTTTGATTCGCAGGAAAAATATGTGGAAGTCGCTATGAAACTAGAAGCTACACCCAAAGAAGATACTTTGGTAGGAATACAACAATTTCAAGAGCAACTTGGAGCTATGCACATGGAAATTTAGAACCTACGAAAGGAGCAAGGAAAAGAAGCTTGCGCAGATATATGGAGCATACAATGTTGGGTATCTAGCCATACGAAGGATCAGTGCCCTCTATTGGCAGATTACATGCAGGTAGGAGGATCTAGTCCATTATGCCCAGGCCCAGGAGCAAGTGGGGAACCCATCTTGTCATGACCAGGCTTGAGCGGACCTGCAATATGGTGCGACGACTTCCATGTAGCGAGGCTTCATGATACGAACCATTTCCCTTGGCTAGGTGCGTATGTCCCAGAATTGAAGCAATAATGATGCAGGTTCTGCCAGTCGGTGGGAAACTATGAGCAGAACTGTCGCACTTACAACTTGATGTTAGATCATGGGAACTTTTATAGGGTACAATCAGACCTTGTGTCATGTTGAGGCCTCAAAAATCCATGGCAACAAAAAAGGGGGATAGCCACCCAGTCTGGAACTTAAAGTAGCTCCTTTTTCGTTTGGGGTAGTGGCTTTGATTGGAGGTGTTGGGACCAGTTTCCTAGTTTTGGTGTTTGTGTGATGATTTGTGAGATTTCTACAAAAACATTTTAAAAATTATGAATTACTACAAACTAAAAAAATTTACTTCTAAATGCAAGAATTTAAAATAAACTTAATCTAACCCAGGTAAAGTATCTCAAATGCAATTTAGGAAGATAACTATATAATCTATTTTGAAATCATTGCAGATTAAATAGAATTATAACAGTGTAGAATAATTCCTTTTGAAAAGATTAATTAATCAAAAAGAATATGAAAGACATATCGCATTTATGTAATGACCATATATAAAATAACTAATTTCTGCCTATATACTATACGATTAATGAAACAGATACTTCAGACATAAATAATTAATTCTACATATGATTCATGAAAGCTGTGTTAATCATTAATATTCAAAATAGTAATAACATACATGATATTAGTACCAGTTGTTTGTCATCCTGTTTATTAGATCAATGATAAAAGGTCATATTCAATTCTTCAATCAAAAAGCCAAACCAAAGTGAATCAACATTGATCAACAAGATGATTTATATAACTGAATAAGGTCGTGTTCCATTCTTTCATCAAGACACTTACAAACCTGCTTGCAACTTAAGCGTTCTTTGCAAATGTTCTTAATAAAATTCAGGACCCTTCTCTAAATGCATGAGAAGGGTTTAAATACTAAAATTGACTACTTAACTATATTAAATACTTTACAAAAATATAGAGGAGGTTTAAAACAACCTCTATCTATAAAACCTATCTTGAACTATAATCTAGGAAATTAAAGAAACTAACAATCTTGATTTAAGGATCCTTCTTCTTCTGTTGAATATGGTCACGTAACTTGCAAATATCTAGCATAGTCTTGAGCTGAGGTGGTTGAGATATTCGTGAGCGAATCTGATCCTTGAATATAGCATTTGAAATTTTTGATTGTGACCTTTGGGCTGATTCTCTAATTAACTAAAGCGTTTGTTGTTGATGATATAGTTTGATCAGAAAATTTGAAGAATTTTCTTGATCAAACTTGTCAATTTTCTTGATCATTTCTTCTTGCTAATCTGCTTGTTGAATCCATATTGACTCTACTTCTTTGATCATTGAAAACACATCAGACGTGTTTTCTTCCAAAAGTCCTATTTTGAATAATTGATCACACAAATGCTGTATAATTTCATTTGATTTACTGAATGTTTTAGCTGCTGCATTTTCTGCTTTGAAAATTTGTGTCTTCCACTCTGTAAACAATAATTTCTTATGAAATTTATCTACTTGAGGTAGATTATCTTTCTTTCCAACATCTTAATCTTTCCATTGAACATATTCTTCAATTTGACTCTGAAGTTTTTTACATTCAAGATTTTGGATAGTGATTTATTGAATCAGTATTTTATTTGAATCACAATAAGAATCAATTATGGCTGATTGATAACAAAATACCTTTTGTTGTTCCTTTAACATGGTATTTATATCAAGTGCTTCTTTAACAAATCTTTCTGACTGTGATTGCTTTTGTAATTCTACTAAAGTCTTCTCGATCTGTACCTATTTCTCTTCAAGCTGTGCATGATGTTCTAGCTTAAGCCTCTCAATATCTTTAAGGAACTACTCTGAATTCATTCTAATATATTCTGTAGTCTTAACCTTTTCTGCATCCAATAAATGTTCCAACTCTTGTATCCTGTAATCCCTTTGCCTTAACAAAGTTTTAACTTGAGTTGCTTTGTCTACAATGGCTATAGCATAAGCTCCTGCATACTGAGATAACTTAGTTAAATGTTTAGTAGGATCTTCAAGTGAATCCTTCCATAGAACATCAATTGATTCATCTGTAGAATTAAGATTTTCAACAACTCTTTTCCTTTTATTTATTTTCACTACAGCTTTATGGCTAGGACTATAGAAGATATATAATGAAGGAATGTCTTCTATTTGCAAAATTATTTAATTTGTTGAAAAAGTTGGAATGATTTATTTGTTTTGAGTTTTTGGAACTGTTTTCAAAGGATTAACAGTCTGAACTATCTTTTGATAAGGCTCAGGAGTTTGGAAATCTGCTGCTTGATCAGTGATAGTTTTTTCTTTGGAGGTGTTTATTGCTTGGGAAAATTCTTCCCATTCATTTGAAAGGTATTTTCCTTGAGATGACTTGGACTAATCTGTTGTGCTTTGATCCTTTTGAACTTCTTCTGAATTCAATTCAGTGTCATTTTTATTTGACTTTTCATGCAACTCTAATTCATGAATAACCTGATCAATTTCCAAATTCAATTTTATGACTTCGGACTCATCCTTAGATTTGTCAAATTGTTGTTGAGATTGATTGGATTCATTTTCAGAGTTATATTTCATTTCTTCATCGATTCTAACACTTGGAGTATTCTTTTCATCTTCCATGATAAATAAATTTAAAGGGACATTTTTCAGTCTCTCCTTTATTTATTCTTGAAAGGCTTGAATATCTTCTTGACTTGATTCATTTGAAACCCTTTTTATAACATTTGAAAAAACTTAAAATCCTTGAAATAAGTCATCAAACTGATCTTCTTGCTTGACAAAAGGCTTTGTCTTAAGTCTTTCCATAAAATTTTTAATTTCATCATCAGGATCATATAGTCTCCCAGGCATAAATGCAAGATTTAATATTTGCACATTAGGCACTTCTTTGTATGTGTGACCAATGTTGGCCAGAGCAAAACAACCACACTGTACAGGAAAAGAAGGCCAAATTTCCTTTTTGTCATCTTTCAATTGTTTAATAACACCATTAACAAGATGATAAGCGATCTCTCTCTCGAACAACCTATTTGGAACGTAGTATGGAAAAAATTGTGGAAGGGAAGAGCTTCCAAATACTCGCACATATGTAAATTTATCTTCAGCAAACCATCAAGTTGTAGGAACACTATCCCTACTGACTTCTTTGGAAACCCTAGGGATATTTTCATTAAAAATCATCTCATACATTGGCATCATAACTCCATAACATACTTTATAAAAATGCAGATGGTATTTGGAATCCCAAAGTTCTTCGTGATAAATATGGATTGGGGTAGGTTCTTTGGAAGTCCATTTCCAACCCATAGTTATAAATTTAGAATGAAAACATATGGCATCCATAACATAGGCAGACATAAAAAAGGGTGAGTTTTCTTGAGACGAAGCATTTTTCCTATTCCTATACTTAGTATGTGTTTAACTAAGTAATAGGATAATAGATCTGTCCAATTCAAAATGGACGAGTTGACAATTGCGTCAATTAAGGGAACCCAGTCTCTAGCAAACCTAGTACTGTCTGTTTTACTGAATAACCTACATAACATACCAGCAGCATAACAAAAAGGTTGCGGGATCTGTGCAATGGGGTACGTACCAAACTTGTCTTGCTTTAGTTTTCCTTGATTTTCCTTCCATTCTTGAATTACTTTGATCAGATCTGGTTGCTTATCTTCAAAGCTTTGCACATATTCACTTTCATACCTCTGTTATGGAGATGGTAAATGATACATAGTTTCCAAGTCTGCATCTTTAAAAGAGCCCATGGTTTCTCCTCTGGAATTCTTAAACACTCTGTCTTCAATATTCAAATTCTCGATTGCCCATTTGATCATATTTGTCTAAGGCATGAGCTTTGGCCTTGCTGCTATCTTATGAAATAATGAACATGCAACATAGAACAAAGTTGTTTTGGAAGTGGAATCAGTGCCTATTGCAGAAATCTTTGTTATCACCTTTGGCCCTTGATCTTCAAATAGTTTATACATAGCTTCCCATGATGTGATGTTGCAATATTTGTGACAAACAGTATCAGAAAACAACAAGGGAATTTATTTATATTCTGTATATGATGCTCGAGACACTTCTTTGCCTTTTTTACTCATGTTAGACTCTTTTGATTCAATAACTGCTTTCCTGAAAGTGAAACAAAATATATCATATAACAGAAACTATCAATTCGATCAGTAACTTCTTCATAATTCCTTCATGATTTCAAAATTAAATGTTAGGCATGGCTTCACATGGCTTCACATGCATACTTATCCTTTTGATTAAATCCGTTAAGATCAGAATTCAATTTGAAATGACATAAGTCACTTTTCGCACGCTGGAAACAATAAATGTGAAAATCGCAATCATATCTTATAATTTTCGTGAACGTTTCTTATCAATTGCGAAATGTGATCTGCACCAATCACAGATCGCAATTTTTAAGAGATACATTGAATTTTTAAATCATAATCCACACGCGATGCGATTTGCGAAAGCTAAAAAGTGGATGTGATGCGAAAGAGATTATATATTTGAGTTCATTCGTGCTGTCGGGTCAGCGACGATCGTGAATTTTATTGTTTTGTTCTAATCTTTAACTAAATCAAGTTCAATGCGAAGCAAAATAGAGTAAGGACTTTTTAAGAGGGGACGTTTCACAATTCACAAGATTTATAGATTCTTCTTTGAAATTGATTTGTGATAAGAGCTGCACTTTGAGATAAATTTATTTCGTAAGTGTTTTTTAGAAGGAAACTTTAAAAGAATTTTTTCCTAATTATCTCTAATGGGTCCCTATTTATGAAAATAAATGGGGGATTGTTGTATAGCACAACATGTCGCCAAGAACTTCCACGAGCTTCGGAGGCTCTCCAGTAAGGGGTAGAGGAGGTCGAGGAGGAAGCGCAGGACGAGGACGTGGGCAATTAATCTGTTATAACTGCAGGGAGGTAGGATAATGCGCTAGGGACTGTCCAAATACCACCAGGAAATCATGAAAATATTGTAGACAGTTGGACCATGTGGTTGAAGATTTCCCAATTTTAATAGCCAAGATGTAGGAAAAACAACCAACCCCCAAGCAGAATGCGCAAAGAGTTAAAGCCGAGCTAAGAAACATAGACCCGAGTGTGAAAGTCATAACACACAGCAAGATGGTCACCCAGGGATCAAAGGAAGCACCTTCCATGGATCCTACGACCTCTCAGGAAGGATCGAACATCAGTAAGGGACAAGGAACAATAGCAGCTACTGCACAGATGCCGACACGCCTCAAGATAGAGGAGAGGGTTAAGCCCTTTTTGCAGGCATGTTTGAAGCTGCTACATAACCCACAGGTTGTAGAGAACCTTCAAGCATTAATGCATAGCTGCGCAGCTCGGCCCGATCCAATTTATGGGACCAAGGATGTACACAAGCTATATAGATATAAAAAACGCACCGGAAGAGAAATGTGGTTGACTGCGCAGATTGGTGACTACGAGATGGATAAATTTATTTTAGACCTTGGATCAGATGCGAATGTATTACCAAAGAAAACATGGCAACTAATGGGAGATCCTAAATTGGAATGGTCCACCATCCAGCTGTGCATGGTAAATCAACAAAATATCATCCCTCTGGGAAGGCTGCTAAAATTCATAGTAGATATCGTCGGGGTAAAAGTCCTAGCTGACTTTGAATTAATAGAAATTGTGGAAGATGCGGATCCCTACCCTGCACTCCTAGGACTAGACTGGGCTATAGATATGGGGGGTGTCATCAATCTCAAAAGCACAGCATGGTTTTTGAAAATAATGATACGCGCATAATAATACCACTGGACCCCACAGAAGGTGCACGGTATACAGAGCTACCACGCGACGAGGAAGAAATAGATCACATTTAAAAATTGACTACGTAGGACGAAGACTGGATTAACCCCACGGAGGAAGGAGTAATCTGCTGGGAAAAGGACCGTGAATGATTTTTTGACTCTGATGGGGAACTGGAAAATTGGCAAGACCAGTTGCATGAGGTTTCGATGCTACAATGTCTTCGATTCATAAGGAACTTCCACTTCATCTCCGCCGAGGTAGGAGACCTTCCCTACCTTGAGGACACAGGTGAAATTAAGGAGTTTTTACATGCATTCAAAGCTGAATTTCCCAAGGAACGCAGGCTAGGGGCAATTTTTCTAGCCCTGAGCGGAGCGCCTACGCGTTGGTGGGATATGCACGGGCTGATATTCCACACTTGGGAGGAGTGTCGGGATAAGATGATCCTGCAATTTGGAGCCCCAGCTGGAAGATGGATCCAGAGGTTCCTTGGGTTAGAGGACCCACGCAGATATTTTTTGGCATGGGAAACAAAATGGTGCGACAGGACCCCAAATGAACAAGTCCACCTAGTCATCCATGACCTAGGCTTGCGTCCGACTGCGTGGTATTTAGATGTGGAGCTGCACGAGTGCACGCACAATTGGGAGAATTTGTGGGCTGAGTTTCTGCAACATTTAAGATGCCAGATGGCACAAGGACGCTTAATGCTGCTTTTCCGCACATAGGCACCCTGACCAAGGTAAAAGCATGCCTGTCAAGAGGTACTATGGGCAATTTTCTAGAGTGGTACCTGGACCGCATTACGAAACACCTGGCATTGGCTTTAATTTGGGGTACGCGAGCAACACGGAGGAATCATCAAAAATATGTAAATCTGTGGGAAAGCCCTCAGGTATGAATAATGACCGTCAGACCACTGCACTTTGGTGAGAAGGGAACCTTACCGTTACAAAAAATGGGCGGATAGCCATCAATACGACAATTTATGGTGAGTTTGTTGCGGACGATCAATGGTACATTTAAAGTGAGGTTTACTCTACCGTTGCATAGCCTCGGATAGTATAAAGTCAACAGGATAACTTCGCTCAGGGCTCCATATTGTCTTTGTACCCTGCCTATGTTATTCTCCTACTTGCTTATTGGGATCTTTAAAATTTTCTGGGAAGCCTGTCCTTTTGATGTTATGGCAGTTCCTTACCCACCGAATGCTTCAGCACCTGCAGACATCGTGTTGAGAGGGTTTGGGGATGTCGAGATTGATAAAATTATTGGCCTCTAGCTCCCTGTAGGGAGAATTGACTTTGAACCCTGTGCAGAGGGGCACCATAGTTGCACAACGGGAGTTCCCAACCTTTACAACCCTGGAACAATCGCAAGCCCCAACTAGATGGCCTCGGATGATACCACAAAGGAGGGTACACATTCTCCATAGTTCTCCACCGACACTGACGCAGTCAAGTCGTAGCTAGTCCTACGCATGGAAGGGATGAAGCGATATAGGGATACGCTGTGACTTCTACGCAGTTCCATACTACCGACTAGCGAAAGACATATTTGTTCGCTACCTTGCACTATCATGGTTGGAAACCACGCCCTGACAGCTACAGACCTACAAATAGACTTGGCGCAGGTACCCCATGAGGTGTTACAGGATTTATACTCCGCTGTGTTGTGAGAGATCCATAAATGTGACCAGACTGCGTGACAGCAGCATGAAATACCCCCGGAAGTTTGGGCACAATGAGTTGCATTGATCATGGAAGAAACGAATATTATTAAGGAACAACTTACTTTGGGCACTCAGTTGGTTGAGGCGGCTATGTAGCTCTGGACACCGGTCTAGCTCAACCCCATGCTTCAGCGTGTCTAGGAATACTTATGACAGACGGAAGCTACTTTTGATTAGGTCGAAGCTACCTTGCCTTCCCTCGTCCCTGCACAACATCTAGCCCTCGTAAAAACTTGCAACACCTTCATGGACATGATTACAGATCTCCACTGTGCCAAGCACATCATCAGAAAGCACCTGAAACCATGGGGCGATACTTCCTTCCAGATATCTTAGGGTGCTCATAACGCCATCGCGCACCTCCACCGAATATTGGAGAAGGTTACCATGGCTCCAGAAAGCCCTGCTTCCCTGAAGCATGTCAATATCACACAACAAGTTGCTACCCAAAGTCAGGAAGTGATCCCTCTGCTCATCATCGCTTTTAATACCTTGCGTGTGCAGATAGCGACTGCACCAACACAATGACTCGGGACGAGTCACAAGATTTTGTTGGGGGACTTTTGGAATAGGGTCTCCTACGAGCTGTGAAACTGGTCCAATTTTGAATACTTTTGATTATATTTAGTCTATAGCAAGGGTTTGGGGTGGGTCAAAGCCCCGAAAAGCATTGTAATGGGCAAAAGCATAAACCAGGGGTCCAGAAACCTCGATTTGCAGACCATACGAAAGTTTAGGTTAGATTATTATAAATAGAGGAACATTTTGAATTGTAAGGTAGGAAATGAAGAGCTATTGATGCAAATTTTGGTTTAAGATATATGTTTGGGTTTTTGGGGAAAGGACTCCTGCTGTCTGTGTGCGCGGAGATCCAGAGTCCAGCTATGGGTAGACCCTGCTGCTGTGTGCACAGGCTGGGATGGGTATTGTAAGAAGGAATTGATGAATTGATGAATAAGAAAGGTTGCTTGGGAACTGAATCTATGTGTACTAGTTGTGTGAATCATTGGTAATTACTGCATTATGCACATTCTGTATTCAAGCTGCAAAAGATCTATGTAAGTGTGTTTGTTGTATATGGATTTGTTATGTTCCGTTTTATGCAATATTGTGCTACTATCATAGAAGTATAGAATTATAGATCTAGCGCACGTGGATGCGAAAAGAGACCTATCGACCCTGCGCACAAAGAGGCAATCTAGGTATCATAGGGCTAGATGCAGCTCAACTTGCCTTACCTATCCTTTCTCAGGGTGCGGAAACCTGGTTCCAGCGCCCACCCATACTAATTTGGGTGAGACTTTGACCTGCGCAAGCAGGTGACTGCCGAAAGGGCCAGTAGTATAGGGGTTTGTTGGGAAACCTTGAACTCCGAACCTGGGTCAGGACCCCTCAAGCCAACAGATGCTCTTAGCAGAAGGGTACAGGTAAATCACATTCAAGCTATTAGTTCTTAATGGATAGATTTACATGATCATATATTGCATGGACGACAATAGGATGGAAGGTACCACCAACTTAGGAATATGTTATAGAAGCAAGGTACAGGTGGAGAGGATGTGTACTATCATCTCGTGGAAGATGGTTTGATCAGGTTGATGGAAAAGATCTATTTGTCATACAACAACGAGTTCAAGAATCACATCTTGCGGGAATTTCAAGTTAAGTCATATTCAAGTCATCTAGGATATCAAAATACATTGAAAATGGTGAAAAACTTATACTCTTGGTCGAATCTAAAGAAGGAAACGATAAATTTTGTTGCTATATGTTTGGATTATCAACAAGTAAAGGCAGAGTTTACGCATCCAGGTTGTTTAATACATTGGATTTTTATTCCAAAGTGGAAATGGGAGGTCTTGTCTATGGAATTCATTATAGGTTTTTCAAGGAAAACTAAAAAATATGATTATATCATGGTTGTGGTTGATAGGTTGACTGAGGTAGCTCACTTAATTCCAGTGAAGTATACTTATTCAGCTAGTGAGGTAGCACAAATATTCATCATAGAGATAGTGAGGTTGTGTGGTATTTCAAAGAAGATCGTGCTCGAAAGAAATGCTAAATTCACTACCAGGTTCTAGAAAGAGTTATTTGTAGGTTTGGGTACAAATTTGGCCTTAAGTACAACTTATCATCCATAGATAGATGGACAGACAAAGAGGGTCAGCACCATTCTGGAGGACATGTTGAGAATGTATGTTATGTAATAACAACGGAAGTGGGAAGAGTATTTACTACTATTTGAGTTTTCTTACAACATCGAGTATCAGGAATCTTTGAGGATGAGTCTCTTTGAGTCAATTTATGGGCGGAGCCATAATACTCCCATCAGGGAGAGTGATCCAGTGAATAGGGTGTTGATTGGACTGAACATGTTGGGAGATATGGAATGGGAAATGCAGCTTATCAAGAGTAATTTAGAGGTAGAACATGAATGGTAGTATAGCTATGCATATCAGCACAGGGAATTTAAGGATTTTTAGGTCGGGGAACAGGTGTACTTGTGCATCAACTCTAAGAAGAGCTCCTTGAGGATTGGGTCATGTGCCAAGCTAGAACCTCGATATTATGGACCTTTCAATAATATTGAGAGGATTGGACCAGTGGCTTACCAGCTTTCACTACCTCTGACAATAAAATTCCATGATGTTTTCCATGTGTCATTTCTTAAGAAGTATGTGAAATATGTTTATCATGTGATTGATTAGTATATATTGTAGGTGGATCCAAAAGAAGAATTCCAGTGGCAACCTTAGTGAATTTTGTAGTGAAATATGCTCATGCTCCAGAATCGAGTAATCAAGCAAGTTAAAGTGAATTGGAAGCACTTTGGGCCCAATGAAGCTACATGGGAGATGTTTGATTAAATGCAGGCTATGTATCCTTCTATATTCACTAGTTGAGTGGATGTATTTTGGTATATGTTTTGGTTTTGTCTTTTAGTTATGTCTATATATTTATATGTATATGTATGAGGTAAATAATGCATTTATTTGTGTTATAAAGCTCCAATACGTGTTATGGTTGTCATGTTGTCATGTTGGTTATGTTGGTTTTTCTTTTCAGCAATTTGTTCATTGCAAATATTGCACGAGATAAGTTATAAAGCTCCATGGGAAGTATGTTTTTGTTTTCAGCAGACTTGTTATTTATAGTTGTCATTGAACACAAATGATGGTGTTCCCCCAAGGCGGAGGGTTTTGTAATAGCCCTAGTTAAAAATCCATGCAATGAATTTAATAAAGTACAAATAAGACCAAGGTCATGGGACACACATTCCAAGTTGAATGTTGGGAAAAAAAATCTTAGTGGGTGTTCATTAGGTTTATTATGGCTAAGGAAATTGGAATAGGAAATGGAAAAGGAATTGAAAGGGAAAATAGGAATTATTTGGCATTTATTTAAGAAAATAATGTAAATTAGGATAACAGGAAGGTGCAAGGTCACAGGTTGCATGTGAGTAATAAATTAAAGGAAAATAATGGAAATGAAGAAATTATAGGCCTCATTGATAAACAGGCTTTTGAGGATCAGTTCACAACTTTTGTTGGTTAACCTTTTGTCAGTTCAATTTTGGAGCTCTCTCGCTATTCTCTCTCTCTATCATACTCTTTCACACTTAGATAATTCTTGGAGCACTGTAGCATTGGGTAAAGGAAGGAAAAATAAGGACAAGAAATCAAGGGGAAGCAAAGATCGAGCAAGGAAGTGTTGGATCAAGTGGCTATAAAAGGATTACTTGCAGTTATCGAGTTGCATGTATGATTTTCTTGCTATTTTTGGAATGCATGGTATATGCATGTGTGTATTTTGTTCCCTTATTGTCATTAGCATGGGTTTTTCTGTGTGACAATGGTTTTTCAACCTTGCCCTGCAATTTATTGATAGAAATGGTGTGATTGGGATTCTTTCATTTGGTTGAGTTGGATTACTGGATGATTTTGGAATTGGGTGAGGTGGTCTTAGATAAAGTTCCAAGGGCCTAAGAATCCCTTGACTAGTAATGGAGGGATACATGGTAAATATTGAGGGTGGAGACTCAAAAATTTCTCAAGGTATCGATGAAGAAATCTAGAGGAATTCATGCCTGTTTAGGTACTACTGATCCCTTGATCGGTTTTGGTGGGATTTTGGTAAATCCTGGTAGTGTATGTTTATTGTTTGGCCAAGGAACCCCATAACCGACAATGGTGGGATTGTGGTAAATCCTAGTTGTATAGATGAGGGTTTCGATCCAATAAATCCCTTGCCCGATAATGGTGGGATATCTAGTAAAGCTTGAGGAAGCCCAAGTTGTTTTTGTTGTAATTCCACATTCATGCTTGGAATATGGAACAAGGTTGATTGGTTGAAAGCAATATTTGGTTCATCCCAATCTATGGTTGGGTGGTACATAAAAGTCCCTCACTTGGTTTTATTTTTCATATGTTAATGATAGCTATTTTCCTCTTGTATTTCCTGAGTATTTATATTTGTTATTATGTGGATATGATGATTGTTCTATCATTGTTATTGTTTGGGTTATATGTTGGTTATAAGCATGGTTTTATGATAGATTCTAGTTATGGATCTTATCATGTTTTGATTAGTAAATGAATTCTTAATGAATTTATGAACTAATATATGATAATGTAGCTATTTTCAGAGGGCATCAGACCTTCTTGAAGATTCTCAGATAAGTATGAGATCCCTATGATATGTAATTATGACTTGTATATTACATGTTCATGATGTGCTTGACGGAATGTCTGTCATGGTTAGTCCTGGTTAAGTTAAGTTCGTGTCAATTTTTGTATGGAAGGCTTTGTATTCATGTCCTTTATTGTTCTATAAAGTTTCATCAAATTCTAGGAAGTGGTATAGAGACTAGCCTTGAAAAAGTGGCTCAAATATCACGTTCACAAGCATAGAATTGGGTGAAAAATATTGAAATTGCTCCTTGGCATGATTTTGCATGCGACTAAAGAGTTACATTCGAATTCAGAAAATTTTGTGCCAAAGTCTCGGAGTCCTTATCAGTTAAAAAGAAAGTTAACTCAAGGTTTGGGCACCTGGAAGGGTGGTTAATCTCTTGGGGGTCTTTTAGCACCCGAGGGAAGTCAGTAAAGTTTTGGTTTGTCGATTCCACTTCCTTATATTGATCTAGTAGGTTAATTCATATCATAGTAACTCTTCATCACACATTTACCTTGATGGACTGGTGAACTTTGGTAAGAGTGGGAGGAGGATGTTACATTGATGTACTATCATGACAGTTTATAATGAAATACAATATTTATACCTTGTCATGTTCCTTGTACTTTTATGCCATTTTTGTAGTTTGTGGTGCAACTATTTATATGACTAAGTGAGTGTACTAGTTTGATTATGTAAGAGTGATGATATTTGTGAGGTGATATGTTGTTGTTTTGGTTAAGGGTATGGTTGTATAAGCCTTGTTTGTATCATAGTATGTTTCTAGGGTTTGATCTCATTGGTGAGAAAATATTATGGTTTGTATGCAATTGGTAAGAATCCTTGAGTGTATGATGCTACTTGAGTTTGAAAGTGGTGATTGTTGAAGATATAGGAAAAAGGTTATAATGTTGTTATAGTTATTGGTATGTGTATGTTGTTGATATGGTTTTTGCAGTAAGTTGTATTTTTGAATTAGAGTTTTTATTATTTCTTAGGATTTAAAGTATGGATGCAGACCAAGTATGTTGTTGTTGTATCACATGAGGTTGTTATTGATGTTTGATTATATGCAGATGATGAAGAGTGATTTAGTGGGTTTCTGTTGCTAGGATTTGAAGAATACTTGCATATGTTGAGTAGAGTTTTTGAGACAGGGTTTGTGTTGCATAGATAGTTTGAAAATGGATTAAATTGAGGTCCACGTGGTGATTTCAAGGTCAGTGCCTTCAAGAAAAGTGGTTACTTACTAGTGAAGGAGTAGACATTTTATTCAAGTGGGTGCTTGAGAGAAACTTAGGGTTTGGTTCCTCCAACGGATGTGTATCTGTAAACGTTGTAGGAAATTGGTGCTTCAAACAAGCCAGTGTGTTACCTGGATAAATCCCTCTTGCAGATAAGAGCGATCTCCCTATAATCCTAAAATAAAAACTAGAAACAAACAATCAAAAAAATAGCTCTTTCCTTAGCCTAAAACCAAAACATGAAACATGTAGCATGCGAAGGATCACTTACCTATTAATGAGGTTCTTGTAGAAATCCTTTTAGCGCTTTCCACAACCAGATTTTCCTCAATGCTTTATATTCTTTCCAAATGATTTCCACACCTTCTTCATGATGCTCCAAAAGAGATCTACATATACAAAAACATTCAACGAGATAAAAGCATCTCGCATATAAAATAAAAGGTAAATGAAATCTCTAATCTAGCATACAACATATAATTGAATAAATAATTAGTTATAAACATGTAAGTGATCAAGGAATACCAAAAATAACATCAATAACATATGCAATTGGGAAAGAGCAATTGACTTTGTATTAAATTCAAAAGGAAAACACGCTTACAACCTAGTTTCCTTGATGTCACAAGCCTCTTCCAATGGTCTCATTTCCTTCCCTTGATCACAAGATATTAAAACCCAAATCCAACAACATGAGTTTACAAATCCCAGTCTCAATATCCTACCATTCCTTTAGTCCTATGCTCAATTTATAGGAAGGATGAGGAGGTTTCTAATTCCACTTCTCAAGGGATATGATACTTAAGAAAAATAAATTAGTTCCATATACCAAGGGATGAGGTGCAGGTATGTAGTGGTTCGAGGTTTCTACTTTGGTTAATATTACTAAACCAAAGCTTCTATAACTTACCTTTTTATTTTTACCTACATTAACAGACCTATGCAATTTATTGTGGAAGAAATTGTGCAGATCTGCATAGTTTACAGTGGAAGAAGTTGGGCATTCACGGTTTTGTTCAGGAAAATCGCGAAAATGCTTAAAAAGGGGTTTTAGGTAGTGAAAACCAAAATTCCTTTTGTACTTTCCATTATTTTACTTCAAGCTTCATAGGGAATTCACTTGAGACACTCCATCGGATGGAAATATATCTCAATCGACAGTCATGGTGACAAATTTTAGTGTAACACAGTGTCAAAAGTGAGTAGTTTCTCACTGATGATTGAGTTTGGTGCCTTGAAATTTGGTGCCAATACATTGTAAAATAATATTGAATTAAAAATAAAAAGAATACAAACATTCTGTGGTTTTTCTCCCATTGTGGTTTCCACCTAAAATCTTTGTCACATGTGTATGCCTTTCATTATGCTTCTGTCTTATTTTGTGTTGATACTTTCATGATTTTGTGATGAATGGTGTAATGACTAAAATTGTTAAGGAAAAGTAATATAATTGATGAAATATTGACTAATCCCCTCTCAATGTTTCCAAAATAAACCTTAGAGGACCAAGGTAAAACTTTGAAAAAATCCACCTCATTACTACCTGTTTCCCAACTGCAGCCTAGATAAGTCCAGTAAACACCTTGTGCAAGTGATCTAATACACATACTTCACTCACTATTGAGCCACCAACCGCAGTCCCTCAAATCCATCTTTCATCAGAGACATTCAAACCTCCCTTTTGAAACAATGCTATAACGTTACATAGATAACAAAAAAAATACTAAAGTTTAACTACTGTTAAGTAGTCTACATGCACTGCAACCATGAAGTATGGGTGATCATCAATAAAATCCACAAAATTTTGCGATAGCGTATCAATTAGTGGCCACATAATAATTTCCTTTTTTATGGGTGAAGTTATTTAAACAATAATGATGAGTTACCTAAACAAATAATAATTTCCATAGTATAAATTTGGTAAGTTTTGGAGAATTTTGGGCATATTTTTAAGTCAATTTATTTGAAATTGGGTAGGAATTTTTTAAAATTATAACTTTGATCTATCAAATTTTCACAATTTTATTGTCCATTTATGCATTAAAAAAATGCATTATAAACAATATAAAAACATATTTTGATTAAAATTATTTTTTAGGATTCCTACCAAAAACTCCAAAACATAAAGTGGCATAATATTTTGGTAAAAGTTTTTTTTTTGTAAGTTTAAATTTTTCTATTAATTCATCAAAAGAGTACATTTTGATAATATTTCAAGAAAAATTCCCTTGGCCTCATTCCTACTAGACTTGTTGGCCAGGAGATAGAATAAAAAACAAAAAGATAAAAATAAGAGAAAACTACAGAATTTCATATAAGCTTCCCATAAAATCCAAAAGAGTACCAACACCCAAAAACCTCCAATATCCATAGCTATTCAACAAAATTACCCAGAAAAGGGGCATCATTTTCGTTCCCATGCGGTTGAGATAGATGAAAGGCCTCATGAACATGTGCCTCCATATGCACCAACCTCCCCTCCACCTGGTCCTATCTATCTTGGATTCTCTTCTGACCATGACGAAGGGAGGCCAACCTATATAACATGTGCCACTAGTTGTGTTGCAAATAATTCATGAAGGAAATAAGTTCATTTTGTTCATCATGGTGATCCTAAACTAACTATTGAAAATGTAGCAAGAAAAATCTCAATTTCACCTTTCCTTAGTCAAACTAGAGAAAATGTGAATTTCCATATGAGCATAATCTTGGAGGTAATTAATTGAGGTGAAATGGATCCAGTCGTTCAGTTAACTCAGTAAATTAAATTTGGGGAAGATTGAGTTCAGTTAGTATGATATATTGCTAATTTGTAGCATTATATTTTAGTTAAGTTGAGTTATTGTCAGTTAAGCTAGTTATAAATGTTGGAGAAACTAATGGAAGGTTAAGTTGTGTAGTGTAACTTCAATCACACTCAGTGGTCATCCAATTAACTTATCAATCAACCCAAAATAACTATTGCATGCAGTGAATTCGAGTTACCCAGTTGAGATGTAGATTCCAAGGCATTTTACTATCAGTTGTAGACTAGTCCCATGTGTACAAGTGGTGCATGCAGTTAAAGGATAGGCCAACATGAATTGCACAATACAATTGAGGAATTTCCCCAAAAAATAGGGGCTAATTCCTTAAGGAATAGCATAAGGAAATAGGATCTTGGAGGCTTGGAAATTTGGATAAGTATTGGTCATGTTCAATTATTCGGGTAGAGAGATAGACTATACACTTGTAGGTTGTGCTCAAGCTTGAGAAAGCATTGTATTTCATCTCTATTCTTTTATTAATGAAAAAACAAATAGTAAGGGTTTTTAAGCATCTCCTTTCCCCTAGATAAAGCTTTGTGCATGTGTGATGTTTCCTTTTGCATGCTGATGTTATGTGTTCTCATTCATGAATTAGATTTCGCATATCAGTAGAGTAGCATCTAGTCTTGTGATTTAGTAAATTTCATGAGAAATTTAGGATCTACACATTAATTTTTACATGGTATCAGAGCAAGATTCACAGTAGAGAAGATATTTTGAATTTGTCTTTGTAGGAGGATCGGATTTGAAAGATCAATTCTTCAGAGCTAGAAGGGTGTATTTTCATGGACTAAGACTCGAGTATGCCCTTGAGGGAAGCTTGAATTATTTTTCTTGGAAGGACTGCATGGTGGCAGTATTGGAAGATAATGGGTTGAAGGAATTCATTGATACCGATATCCTGAAACTAGCAACAATTGATACACATAATCTAGAAGAATGGAAGAAGTGTGTATCCAAGGTGAGGAGAATCATATTGGAGGGAGTACGATACTAGATTGTCTCAAATCTCCATGGGAAAGAGACTTTGTATGAAATGTGGAAATCATTGACATATTTGTTCTGAAATAACAGTGACCACAAGAAACTGGCCCTCAAGGATAAAATTTGAAGTAGAAATATGGAGAAGAATGACTCAATTCAGTAATATTTGAGCAGGTTCACACAATTCCATGATGAACTTGCAAGAGTTGGTGTCACAGTACTAGATGATGGTTTGGTGATTCTGACCCTTCTAGACCTTCCCAAGAGTTGGCATAGCTACCAAGATTCGGTGAATGGGAGGGAGAAACTAACAATTTAGGAAAAGTTATGGTCTAATTTGGTACGAGAGAAAATAAAGAGGAATACCAAAGACATGAATTCATCCAAGGGCGAGGATGAATAGAATTTTTCCTTTTTTTGGAAAGGAAAGAAAGGGAAAGGGGAATAAATTCCAATCCAAACCAAAATCTAGTGAAGGGGGAAAGAAGAAATAATTTTTCAGAATCAAGTGCTTTCACTGTCATGAATTTGGGCACTATGCCACGAAGTGTCTGTTATCACTCAGGTTTTCCTTGAAGTTGTGGAAAAGGAAAGTATACCCGAGGTAACCACAAACCAACCTTCAGATGCAGAATCTAGCCAATCTGCATCATGAGAGGGCTCTCTCTTTATGATTTATCTTTGTTCTTAGAAGGTTTTAGGCTAGTTATAGATCCAAGAGTTTGATTTTGTTTGAATGGTGGAATTCGCTAACTAAGGGCAAGGTTGATGATTTTCAGTCCATTGGGCTATGGAGTCAAAGGATGGCTTTACTGGATTTCTATTCTACACACAAGATGGCTTTGCAGGGCAAGATAGCCAAACAGAGAACAATCCTTAAAATTTAAAGTGGATGGAATGGGTTTGAAGGGATGAAAGGCAACTAAGAATCTTTCACCATATTCAAAAAGAAAGAAATGAGATGATTACAAACAAAGAGCAGTGAAGAATTCTTTGTTATAGTAATCAAGAATGTTTAAATTAGTAAAGCAAGAGCATTTAAGAATTCATGCTTATAACCAATTTAGAGGAAAACATTAAGAATAATCACATCTGAAATCAGAGTACAATTAAGTAAATTTTGATTCAATCCTTTATGTAAATTATTCAGAAATGGACACAATGATATTATAAACAGATATAAAACTTAAGACATAGGATAGAAAGACTTATTGAACTGCAGTCCGACACATGAATCCTGCAAAAATTCCTGAGCTTCAAATTGTCATCCAGTAAGCCACAAATAAATTTCTCCAAAACACTTTTTATTCCAAAAATCTCAATGTCACAAAAAAGTAATAGAATCCACCCTCAACACTCTCTTTGAGGGTTTATTTATACAAAAAACGATTGAAAAAATCGCACACTAACCTAGCCAATAATCTAGGTTGACTAATGAGTAAGTTACAACAAAAAGGAGACAAATGGTCTCGTAAATAGAACAAAAAGTAATTGCTGGTGTGCTGTTTCCTCCTTTTGAGGATGTGCTGGAAGCAGGTGCTATAATAGGGCTCGATGTTGTCCCTTTGAGTAATTCTTTTGCTTGTCTGATACTCCTTGTTTCTACGGATACTCTTTAATCTGTTCAACTGATACTCTTTAACTTGTGCTCATTTTTTATCCTTTACATGATAGTAAAAAGATAACATTCTCAACCTGAAGATAAATTTCATATAATTTCCAATAAGTCATCCCACCACTGATCTTCTGCTATTATAGTTCTTTTAAGTTTTCTCAATGTTTCGTCGGCCTCTGTGAGTTTGTAAAAAGTGGGCTGATTAGGGAACAAATACTTTATTTCATGTTCAAGATGAAATAAATTCTTCAACCTGTCATAGAGATTTCTCCCTGTTGGCAACGTTGCTTCTCGCAAACTGATAGAATGAGCAGTTGTATTATGAGCATGGATATCTATTTTCTTAACATAGGTTTCCAGGTCCATTATCTGGTCCTCTGAGAGCATAGGACTGGGTAACCCACTGCCCAATAAAACCTGAAATTTTCCTTTGAAAGCATTAATTTCTTCCAGAATATCTGAGCACTTCCTTTCCAAATTCTGCATAAAAGTTCTTTTGGTAAAAACTCTTTTTATTTCCAAAATAGTGCCGGTCCTGTCCTCAATTCCTAATACTGCAAGCTGTTGCTTAGTCCGGGTGTTTAAAAACTGTATAAGTTGATTGGCTTGCTCAGGTCTGCCCCTTAATTCATTTCTTGTTCTGTTTATTTCTTCCTGAGCTACTTTGATCAAGTCATTTTGTTCAAAAATTGCTTGAACAGAGGGCCAAATACTTTTTATTAACTCCATTATATTATCCCAAAGAATTTCATTTATTTCCCTCAAAGGCTTCTCTAATGAAAGATCTTTTTCTAAAGCCTTAACCAATCTTTCCAATCTTTTAATTTCCCTGGTGTTATCAGCAACGGTCTTTTTAGATGTATCATATTTCTGCTCCAAATTTTCTAACTGCAATTTTGTGGTTTGAAGTTCTGTGACTCTGAGTTTTAAACTTTCCATTTGTTTTACCAATTCATCAGAACTCAAACCAGAAGTGTTTACCTGCGTTGGCTCTGTTTGTTGATCTGTTGTTGTAGTACCTGTTGTTGTAATAGCTTCTGTGATGGATGCCTGCATGATAGCTTCCTTTTCTTGTAAAGCTTGTTCCAATTCTTTCTCTGTTTCACTCAGTTGCTCAGTCATTTTTAAGAGCAACTCCATTATCTCTTCCTGTGAATTCTCCTTCAAAACTTCTTGGGTCTGGGGATGTCTTGAGGCTGGTAATTTCAGCTGCTTTCTTAGTGCAAAAATATCATCATCTTTCATTTTGATTAGTGCCTCAATGCTTTTGATATCTTTGGGGTTGTGACCCAAACTAATAATTATGTCTTCCAGAGACTTTATTCTGTTATCTTTGGCCTGAGAAGAGGCCTTTTCAATTTGCAATTGGGTGCTTGTGTTATTTAAAGAATCTTGCAGCCTTAGGGCTGCCATGGCCTTATCAGTAAGAGTGGAATACACCATTTCCCCAGTTTGTTTATGCAGCTCTATTTGGTCCAAGGGATGAATGTCTTTAGCCAGGACCTCAAAATTGGTCCTAATATAATCAGCTGCTGTCATGGGTTTTGGCACCTTGGACTTGAAGTGGCTCATCATCATTTTGCCTTGTGAAATGTCAAATGCTGACATTAACCTTTCCTGATTATGTGGAGCCATTTTCATATATTGATCATAAACCTTCATTCTCAATGGATGATTCTTTGCCTTTATATTAATGAAAGTTCTTTTTATATCACATGTATATGTTTTTGGTGGTTTAAAAGAAGATACTTCAGTACTTAACTTTTTTTGCAATTCTTTTCCTTTGTGGCCTGTATGTGTTTCACTTGCTGTGCCAGTCAGTTGACTATTTTCTCTTCCATCATCAAACATTTCATCAATGATTTCCACATCTGGAGGTGGATCTGGTTTCTGTTTTTTGGCTTGATGTATCTCTGAGGACTCTTTGGGAGGAGTAGGATCTGGAGCCTGTCTTTTCTTACCTATTTCCATCTTAGATGGAGTTTTTAATTATGAAACTTCAGGATGATTTACCTGAGTGGGAGAAACTTGTGATTGATCTGGTGCTCTAGAGGTTTGAGGTTTCTCCGCCATAATAAAAGTTTCAATGACCTGTATTTCAGTTTCCTTTCCTTTGCCTTTTGACTCTACTGCAATAGATGGACTGCTTTCCTGTAATCCCTGTTGTAGATTTCCTGCTGAAGAAGTTCCAATGTGAGGTACCTACACTTGTGCAAAAGATTCTAAGTCAAAGTTTTTCTCAAGGTCTTTCATAATTTTGTTCATTTTGTCTTCTTCACTTTCTTCCTCAACTAGTGTTCCTTCTATCCATTCATCTTGATTAGCATATTGTTCTATTTCAGGAATCCTGTTGTGAAAGTATGGGGATGATTTGTTCTTCATTCTTTTATCACAAATAAAACTAAATGGATCATAAGGAATCCAACGGAAACTTCTTTGGAACTTGCAATGGCTTTGTAGTATATCTTCTGCTTCTCGCTCGGCCTCCCTAGAGTTGCAGATGAAAGGACCTAATTGACTTTTAATCCTGAGTTGGGCTTTCTTTTTCGCACTACAAAAATGAATCATATCATAATTATTCATTTGCTTGAAATATTCCGAGGCAAAAAGTCTCATGGGCAGATATTTTGGCAACTTGAATGGATGCAATTCACATCCATAGATTCTGATGACTGAATGGTTTTGATATAAATACCAGTCTCCAACTTTATATGTCCTTGAAAGCTGCAAAGTCTTCTTGATTTCATTACTGAGCCTTGGAGGAGGAATTCCTGTTAACAAGGTGGTTGCAGGATATACAAAAAGATCGATGAACTCAGCATAGGAATAGGGAGACTCATAGGAAGAGTGAATTATGGGAGACCAAAATATCACAGATCTAGGGTTTCCCTTTGCATCAAGCTTTTTAACAGGAAAAGGGAACTTTTCTGATTGATAATAGATGATGAGATGGTAAATAAATGAGGAATATTTAAACACTTTCTCATTATCTAGCTTCATGAACTGGTCATGGATTTTATTGGCAATAAAAGAGGCAAAGTCATATTTTACTGCAGGAGGTTGCCCAGGAGTAAATATAGACAACAATACCAGGGTGATTTCATCAACATATTCACTTGTATTGAACCCCAAGATAAAGGATATCATATTTAGGATGAGTCTGCCTAAATTATTGAAGTAAGCAAAACCATATGGAGGTGGCCCCTTAGGTTGATGTTTAGGCAACATAAAATTCTGGCAAATACACTTCAATTTTTCTGGGGACAATTGATTAGACTTTTCAATCAATTCTTCCATAGACAATGGAGTTAGCTCTTGATCAGGTTCAAAATGGAGCATTTCATTGATAGCTTGGGGAGTAATGGGGAAAAGAACACTCTGGTCAGGGGACATTACTGCTCTTTGAGTTGGATCATAGTTAGAATGGCAGTAATGGATAATTTCTGGGAAAATAAGGACTGAGGGGATGAGATATCTCGGGAAATTGGATTCCCACAACCCAATGACATCCAATCCCTTCGAATAATCGTCTCTGCAGCGACAATAACTTCGAAGGGGGCTTTCATCAAAAACCAAGCCTTTAATTTCGAAGTCTTTATCAACTAAGGGCAAATATTCTAACTCTCTGTGGGGGGCATTTAACGGAGTTACATTTAGGGCCGCCGGAGCTTCCATTTTGGTTCTTGTGTGTTCAAAATGGAAGTTTCTGGGTTTTCTTCACAGAAATGTCGTGATTTCAGTTTTAATGAGGGAAATTGGCACAGTTGCAAGTTCGGGGGAACAATTCACAGTTTTACAGCTCAGGGAATGATCTTAGTGATAAGATTTTAACACTAATCCAGTGAAAAAACACAGAACACAGAGTTTCTTTTGAAGTTCGGAGCGCAATAGAATAAATACCTGTTTTCGGAGGCAAACTGGGATTTAACAGGTATCAAGTGGTGGCAATAAGATGCTTGAACACTGGTCCGGCTGAATTCTCGAGCGAAATTTGATAGAATAGTAATTTTCAGTAAAAATTTGAATTTTGCAGTAGAAGGCGCAGTCGCTTTCAGCAATGAAAATGAAGGAAAAAGCACGAAATTTGTTTTATTTACAAGTTAAAATGGATTTTTATTTTTTCGAGGAATGACGTCATTTGAAGTACGGGATGACATGTGGCAGGGGTCAAGCGGTAAGCAATAATTCCCGCACCGCTTATGGGCAATGGCGGTTTTAAACGCGAGGGCAGTGATTCCATTGGGGAAGTGACACGTGGTCGGAGGACGGTTTCAAAACCACCGTGCCCCCGCGCGTTAATTTTCTGTCGAGGAACGGCTAGCGGAATTGCTGTGGAGCGTTGATCTGCAGGCGGATGATCCGACATTTATCAAGACGAGAAGGTGACGGGAAAGTTAACATGCAGGTCCGATGTAATTATTGTTTTTACTAATCATCCCGGGGGTGCTTTGATAGGCGGAAAAGTTGGTTATTAATTAATCCAGTTAATTAATTAATCCCATAGTTATAAAGGGCCGGGGTAAGAAACTTTGCACGTGGGATCTCCAAAGTTTAGTTTTAATTAAACTTTGGTTTATTTTTGTTTTTGTTTTAAACATACGAATTATATGTTTAATGTTTTTCATATTTTTATTATATGATAATGAAATTAAATCAATTCAATTACCATAAGGGGTGGGACTATTAGATAATGATATATTTTAACCAAAGGGTGCATAATGTGGGTTTTTAATGAATAATTGGGAAATAAATACTTTGGTTAAATTTTATAATAAGATGGGTTTTTGGATATTTATATAGAAGAAATTATATATATAGGATAAGGTATTTTCACTAGGGAGTTAATAACTAGAGTCAAATGTTAATATGACAAAGGGACAAGGAAAACTCAAAATACTTTGCACATCTAAGAAAGTGAAGATTTCTGAAGTAAATCACATCATCTCAATTTCAACACTTCAACATAGAATAGTAAGTGATTTTGAGGGATTATTGTGGAACTTTGCATGATTTTCCTAAGTAAAATAGGATTTTACTTAGGAAAAGGTAAAAAGTAAATGATTATAATGACAAATGATCTCAAGTACTTAGGTCTTTTTGATCATTAGGCCAAGAATCCAGTCCCTCCAAAAGTCAAGGAAATGCCTTGAGCCCTTCTAATCTTCAAATACCTTAGTACTTTGGGGAAATTAGTAAAAAAATTTAGGGAAAAAGTGATGTGGGAAGTTAATGATTTTGACTTTGTTTTCTTTGAATTTTCCAGTGCATTTCTTTTTTCAGTACTTGTGATGAAAGTAGAGGAAAACACATTGAGCACCATCATTCATCATATGAAACTTTGCAACACCATCTACCTACCCTATCTACTTCACACTACCATTTTCTCTTCTTTATTAGGGTGCACTTAGACTTGCAAACCCTTGTCAACCTTTTTCTTTTTACATGACCAATCTATCTAATTCTACCCTTATTACATCCAAGGGCTCAGATTAAACTGTTGAGCACCTTTTATTCAACTCTACCTAACTACTTATCTGCCAAGATTAAACTGTTTGGTCAGATATTTATTCTCTATTCTACAACATGAAATTGAAACATGAATGAGTCAAGTTTAAACAGTTTGACTCTTCATAAATTGTGGCAAAAGTTTGACAAGCTGCACACAATTGCTTTATTACAAAAATGAAATAGTAGTGGCATTTGGATTTGCCCACTTTCCTTGGTCTATTTTTTGCTTGGGGTTCATTTCTTTCATTCTCTTGACCAATTTATTTTTCTTACCCTTTGATTTTTCTTTTAGGGTATACCCTCTTTACATTTTTTAAATTTTTTGATTTTTTGGTTTTTCAAGAATATGGAACACCTTTGCTCAAGAAAAAGGTTTGAACATATTCCATAGTTCAATCAAGACAATCATGAAAAAAGACACCTATTGGTATAGGAGTCTAACACTGGCTCCACTTGGGGATGGCTTTTCCTTGTGAAAAGTCAAGAACAGTAGGTCAGTTGCCTCAAAATGTCTTCAAACTAAACCATGTAATCTCCTTCTTCTGGTAGCTTTATTGTATATATGATAGTGGAACTTTTGAAGCTTAGGGCCTTCGCTTCGGGCTTCAACTCCAAGAAGTCACCATCCAATCAAAACTGCATTAGAAAAGGATATATTATGTACAAGTTAGAAAAATTAAAACATCTTAGTAAATAGGATCAAAATAATGCTTAAGCATTCGACCATTGACTGGTCCTTCCTCAGCTTCTGAATTGTCCAAATTCTTCAAAAAGTATGTGTTGTTTCCCTGCAAGGCATGAATGATATAAGGCCCTTTCCATAAGAAATCAAATTTCCCATGTTTCCCTTTCTCTTCCCTTCTGGAATCCCATCTTAGGACTTTGTCTCCTAGTTGAAAATCTTCTGCCTTAGTTCTTCTGTCAAACATTTTCTTTAACTTTTCCTGCAAGACTTGAGATCATCTATATATTTCTTCTCTGGTTTGCTGCAAGTGAATTGTTTGGTTAATTCTTCTCTGAATGTCATTTGGTTCCACTTGAGCCTCCTGAAGTAACTTCATAACAGGAATTCCTAAAGATGATGGGAATCTTGCTTCAATACCATAAACTAATTCATATGGACTAGTCCCAATTGACTTCTTAGTTGTAAGTCTGTCTGCCCACAATGCATTAGTAAGTTTCTTATGCCAGTTCTTTTTATTTTCTTCCAATAATTTTTTAATGATATTAATAAGGCTTTTATTGGAGGATTCTGCTAGTCCATTACCCTTAGGATAATAGGCTGTTGAATGGCCTAAAGTAATATGATATTTATTGCAGAAACTAATCATTTTCTTTGACTTAAATGCAGCAGCATTATCTGTTATAATCTTCTCTGGACAGCCAAATCTTGAAAGTATATTGGTTTCTAAAAACCCTATAATTACAGAGTCATTGGCCTGTCTGCATGGGATAGCTTCAATCCATTTAGTGAAGTAGTATGTGGCAGTAAGAATCCATCTGTGTTGCCCTGAAGAAGGGGGATGGATTTCTCCAATAAAATCTAATCCCCATTGTTGAAAAGGTCTTTCTGTGGAAATTGGTTTTAATGGAAAAGGTAACAACTTTCTTTTACCCTCAAATATCTGACATTTATGACAAGATGTTACAAATCTCTTAACATCAGAAAATAAGGTTGGCCAATAAAAACCAGCCCTTAAGATTTTGTCTGCAATTGATTTCCATTAGATATGTCCACCACAATCCCCTGCATGAAATTCATTAAGAACTTTATCAACTTCATCTTTTAATAGACAACTCAATAAGATTCCTTCATGATTTTTCCAAAATAAAGTGCCATCTAAAATACAATATTTCAAAGATGTCATTTTCAAAAATCTTTGTTTTGTTCTGGACAACCCTGGAGGAGCTTGCAGGTTTAGCAAAACATGAATGATATCAGTGTACCAGGGAGAATCTAAGAAAGCTTGACTGATCTGTGGAGTCGCCATCTCCTGTTCGTCATCCAGTTCGTTAATGTCTAAATCTTGGCAATTAGTTTCAGTCATGAGTTGAGCCAAACCTTGACCTTTTATGAGTTTTGTTGGTTTAATTTCAATATCATATTCCAAAATGGTAGCTATCCACTTACCTCTTTTGCCTTCAATGCCATCTTGAGTCAAGATGTCTTTAACTACAGCATTAGGCACATAAGCTATCACATGAGAATATAATATGTAAACTCTGAAATCTTTAATTGCTTTTACCAATGCAAAAGCCCGTTTCTCCATGATATTGTATTTCAAAGATGCATCTCTAAGTGCTTTACTAAAAAAGGCAATTGGTTTTTCACATCCCTGATCATCTTTTTGTAGTAAAACAACTGCAATTGTATGTTCAGAAGCAAATGAAAAAATAATGAAATCTCTATCAAACTTTGGACTGGTAAGAACTGGTGTCCTAGTTAAAGCCATTTTAATTTCCTCAAATGATTGCTTGGCTTCTACAGTCCATTCAATGCTTGAATCTTTTTTAAGCATGTTAGTAAGCAATCTAAGTAATTCTGCTAAGCTAGAAATAAATCTTCTCAAGAAATTAATCTTTCCTATGAAGGCTTGCAATTCTTTTATATTTCTGGGATGAGGTATCTGCAAAATTGCTTGTATTCTTTCAGGGTCAATTCGGATGCCATATTTAGAAATAATGTGACCTAAGAGCTTTCCTTCTTCCAAAACAAACAATGAATTTTTAGGGTTTAAAGAAATCCCATACTTTCTGCACTTTATAAACACTTGCCTTAGATGATCTAAATGTTGCTGATCTGTTTTGTAAAAAAATGTTAAATCATCTAGATAAATTACCAGAAAATCATGTATTTCTTTAGCAAAAGCAATGTCCATTGCTCTCTGAAATGTAGCTCCTGCATTCTTGAGTCGAAATGGCATCTTGACATATTTAAAAGTACCCCATGGTGTTGTAAATGCTGTTTTATCTTGATCATCAGGATGAACCAGAATCTGGTTATACCCTGAAAATCCATCCAGTAGAGATATCCTAGAAGATCCCACTACCCTCTGTAGAATATGGTCCATTTTAGGCAAAGGATAGTTATCTTTTAAAGAAACTTTATTCAAAATTCTTAAATCGACACACAATCTAATTTCTCCAGTATTCTTCCTTGTTGGTACTAGATTCGAAACCCATTCAGAGAACCTAATAGGAGTTATAATCCTTGCTTCAAACATCCTTTTAGTTTCTTTTTCAATTGAAGGTAGTAAAACAGGATTGATCCTTCTAAGTTTTTGTTTAAAAGGTTTCTGATCTGGTTTCATAGGTATAGTGTGTTGAATTATGGATGTATCATATGCTTTAAGGTCTTCATAACTCCAGGCAAAAACGTCCTGGAATTCCTTTAAGAGTTCAACATATTTAACCTTTCGATCTTCTAGTAGAGATTTGGATAATTTAACCATTTTGGGATTTTCTGGGGTTCCTAAGTTACACTCTTCAATATCAGCCTTAACAGGTTCCATTTTAGGTCTGAATGGAATTTCATTTGAATCAAAAAGATCTTCCAAAGGAGTTAAACCTTTGGGAAAATGATTGTCTTTCAGATTGATGATTTCAGTTTCATCTTCTATGATCTCATCAGATTCCATGTTTTTCAAATCCTGCATGTCTTTTTCTGTGAATGTGGTTGGGTGCAGCATATGAATTGCATTCTCTCTTGAAATATCTATTTTTTGTTCTTTTTCTTGATCAGATTCACTAATTGTTATGTCCTCATCTATATTACAGTTAGAAAACTCTTTTTGAAGTCTCAAAAAACTATTGATTTGATTATTATTTACAAATACTTGCCAACTCAAAAGATTGTCTGGTATAGCAGGCCTATGTCTAATCTCAGCTGAGAACTGATGACTAGGATCAAAAGGTAACTTACATGTGCTAACGAACATTGCGAGACTGTGAGCATGTAAATTTTGTTTCCTGGGAATCTTGGCAAGTTGAGCTTGTAGAAAGGTGTTGAGAATTTCCACAACTGTTTCTCTGTATTGTTTCAATCTCATGTCTTTTGTTGAACATTCTCCTTTAATTTGTTGAATAATTAGCTCGGAATCTTCTATGATTGATACTCTGATAGCTCCTAACTTCTTGACATGTTTAAGCCCTAATAAAAGAGCTTCGTACTCTGCCATGTTGTTAGTGCATTTGAAATTCAACCTATAAGCATGACCTTCAGCATGATTATTTTCAACATTATGTAACCAAATCCCAGCTCCTGCTCCTAATTTGTTTACTGAACCATCAAATTCTAAATGCCACAGAATTTCATGTTCATAATCCTCATCAATTGTTTTAAAATGTTTCTTGATAGGAGCTAGTTGTTTAGTTTTTTCTGACATTTCTTGATCATCTGGTGTTTCCTTGTTTTCAGAAATTTCTTCAATCTTCATAGTAGTTTCGTTTGTAGTTTTGTTTGTAGTTTCCAATTCTGGTGCTTCTATTTCAGTAGGAAGATCAAATTCAGCATTGTACAAAATGAAAGAGTCCATATCAGAATGTATGGAATAGTCAGGGAAGTTTACAGGCTTCTCATGGCTACTAACCAAATATTTCATCAGAGTCTCTCTGTAAAGTCTTTTAGGCTGACCAAATACTGAAATAGTGGCATATGACATGTCGAGTTGAATAGACCCCCCAAGTTTAGCACCCCAGGATCTAGACAACAACATACCATATTTAGGGGGAATATCAGCCACTACTATATCCATCAAAACAGACTTAGCAGGATATTGTACCAAAGTAACACACAGATCTTTAATCAAACCTAAACATTTTACCTGACTAGAATCAAAAGAAAATAAATCTTTGTACGGCCTGGTAATGTCTAGATTTAATCTTTCCATCACTGCTTTTGGCATCAAATTGTGAGATGCTCCAGAATCAAGCATTGCATTATGGAGTATCTTGTCATGAACATTCAGGCTTACATAAAATGGAGGAGTTCCTCCACTTTCTGGTTTGCCATTTACTTCAGGGCCAAAAAGGAGTTTAGGTTGATCATCAAGAATATTCACTGAATCATCCATTCCAGTAATGTTAATGTTTAGGGATTTGCTGATTTGACTTCTATAGACATCATGTTTAGCCAATTCTGATAAAGGAACAGCTATATTTAGTTTGCCTATTTCAGCCTCTAGATTGAAAGGTTTTTCTGTTTGAGTTTTAGTGTTTTGCACAATTGGGTTTTCTCTGTTTTTTGGGTCTTCAACGTTTTTCTCTTTTTCATGAGTGGAATTTTGATTTGAAGGTGTTTCTGAACTAACTTCTACTGTTTCTTCTACGTTTCTTACAGGAGGAAAAGTATTAGATTGCTGATTATTGTTTGGTTGATTGTCAGACACATCTTCAATTATTGGATTTGAAGGGTTAGGAGTTGTCCTAGACAGAATTTGTACAGGGGGAATGTTTTGTACAGGAGGGATGTTGACTTTACCTTTGACATTTTGTTTTGCAGTTTTCTGTTTTCTATTCTCTGGCACATCAATCCGTCTGCTTCTCAAATTATACTGTTTATGAACCTCATAAATTGATGTGTCATAGCCTTCTTTGAAATCAAAATTTTCTCCTAAATGAGTTTGGAATGTTTCAAGGATGTGATTCTCTTGATCATCCTGAGATAGGAAAACTTCTGGTTCATTTTGTTTTTCATTCACATTATTTATTTCGACATCCTCAGTAGGTTCTTCAGAAGTTGAACCTTCAACAAAGTTTTCTTGGAAAGGTGGCCTGATATTTTGGTCAGGGACATTCTTCCCAATATTTTGGTTCTGATTTCTCCTAAAGTTTGGGTTTCTCACAACATTCTGATTATCACTAGAAGACTTTATTTCAATGGTCTCCACTCTATATCCCAATCTTTCCATACCTTTAATGATTGCATCCAGCTTTCTTTCAAAAGCTGAAGGCTCTTCATTCATAGGCATTCTTCGTTCGGCCCTAGCTCTGGCTCTTTTTTCTATGAGGTTTGCTTCTACACTAACCACTATGCTTTGCATTTCCTCTAAGGTTTGAGGGGATCTTTCCCTGAGCGAATAAGCTATGTCAGAGTCAAAACCATCTGGAAATTTGACCAATACAGAGTCAGGTGGGGGTCTGAGGTTATGAGGAACTGCGTTGTAGGCTTCATTAAATCTAATGATGTAATCTCGTACTGTTTCATTTGGTCTTCTCCTCAATTTTTTAAATTCTGATAGGATCTGAAGAGGATCTTTCTTCTTCTCCCATCTATTCAAAAATGCCCTATACAAGGCTGGTAAATCAGCAATACTATTTGGGGCAAGAGCCCTAAACCATGTCCTAACTTCCCCAGTAAGACTCTGAACAAAAATTCTCATTCGGACATCATCAGTGTCAATTTCATAGAATTAAAAGTAATCAGTCATCCTTTTGGTATGTTGTTGAGCTGTATAAGTACCTGATCCATCAAAAGGTGTGATCTTACTCTTATAATCCTGAGGCAAAGCAACAGGATTGTTAGGCAACCTTAAAGGTGTAATGGAACGACAGGTGAGGGTGTACTAGGTGGAGGAGAAGAAGGGGTGACTGGTATTTGAAGAGCTTGAGAAGAAGTAACTGAACTTGGGGAAGCTTCGGTAATTATAGAGATGTTTGAACTTTCTTCAAAGGTTTGTTCAGATTGAATGGAGTCTTGTAACTGTCTGTCAAGGTGATATGAAACAAATCTGAATTGCAAATCTTCGAAAAATAATGGATCTGGAACTAATCTGAATAATTCAGTTTCAGAAAAATTTACAAATAAGGATGTTTCAAAACGCTCATCAAAAGGGATTTCGTCAAAATATATTATCTTGACAGGGCAGGACTGTGATCTAGAAAGAGGTCTGGAACTTCCAGAACTCTCTTGACTTCCTCTTTCAGAACTTTCTTGACTTCCTTGTCTTCTAAGAATCCTAGGAATCAGATTTGGATTTTCAAATATTGGTGGTGGATTAGGGTCATGATTTGACCTAGTATGACAAATCTTTTCTGAAGCCAGTTTTCCTAGACTAAGTGTTTTTGGATTTTTGGTTTTAATTGAAAAATAAATACAACTTCTATAAATACTTCAAGAAATAATGATTTTTGATTAAAATTTTCTCAAAGATTTATTGAACTAGAGAGTCTGATTAAACATTTGAAACTAAGGTTCAGAGTATAGGCTAAATCAGAGATAGACTGAAAGAGCATTTATTTACTTTTTCAATTGCAGAGCAAAACCAATTTCAAAGGCTACCTGGCTGATTTTCAGACTCTGTCTATAGCTTATAAGTGAACGATATTAACAATAAAAATGATTCAGGCTCCCCAGTATGGTCGCCACTATGTTATCACTCAGGTTTTCCTTGAAGTTGTGGAAAAGGAAAGTATACCCGAGGTAACCACAAACCAACCTTCAGATGCAGAATCTAGCCAATCTGCATCCAGAGAGGGCTCTCTCTTTATGATTTATCTTTGCTCTTAGAAGGTTTTAGGCTAGTTATAGATCCAAGAGTTTGTTTGAAAATGGTGGAATCCGCAAACTAGGGGCAAGGTTGAAGATTTTCAGTCCATTGGGCTATGGAGTCAAAGGATGGCTTTACTGGATTTCTATTCTACACACAAGATGGCTTTGCAAGGCAAGATAGCCAAACAAAGAACAATCCTTAAAATTTAAAGTGGATGGGATGATTTTGAAGGGATGAAAGGCAGCTAAGAATCTTTCACCATGTTCAAAAGAAAGAAATGAAATGACTACAAACAAAGAGCAATGAAGAATTCTTTATTATAGTAATCAAGAATGTTTAAATTAGTAAAGCAAGAGCATTTAAGAATTCGTGCTTATAACCAATTTAGAGGAAAACATTAAGAATAATCACATCTGAAATCAGAGTACAATTAAGTAAATTCTGATTCAATCCTTTATGTAAATTATTCAGAAATGGACACAATGATATTATAAACAGATATAAAACTTAAGACATAGGATAGAAAGACTTATTGAACTGTAGTCCGACACATGAATCCTGCAAAAAGTCCTGAGCTTCAAATTGTCATCCAGTAAGCCACAAATAAATTTCTCCAAAACGCTTTTTATTCCAAAAGTCTCAATGTCACAACAAAGTAATAGAATCCACCCTCAACAGTCTCTTTGAGGGTTTATTTATACAAAAAATGATTGAAAAAATTTCACACTAACCTAGCCAATAATCTAGGGTGACTAATGAGTAAGTTACAACAAAAAGGAGACAAATGGTCTCGTAAATAGAACAAAAAGTAATTGCTGGTGTGCTGTTTCCTCCTTTTGAGGATGTGCTGGAAGCAGGTGCTATAATAGGGCTCGATGCTGTCCCTTTGAGTAATTCTTTTGTTTGTCTGATACTCCTTGTTTCTACGGATACTCTTTAATCTGTTCAACTGATACTCTTTAACTTGTGCTCATTTTTTATCCTTTACATGATAGTAAAAAGATAACATTCTCAACCTGAAGATAAATTTCATAGAATTTCCAATAAGTCATCCCACCATTGATCTTCTGCTATTATAGTTCTTTTAAGTTTTCTCAATGTTTCATCGGCCTCTGTGAGTTTGTAAAAAGTGGGCTGATTAGGGAACAAATACTTTATTTCATGTTCAAGATGAAATAAATTCTTCAACCTGTCATAGAGATTTCTCCCTGTTGGCAACGTTTCTTCTGGAAAACTGATAGAATGAGCAGTTGTATTATGAGCATGGATATCTATTTTCTTAACATAGGTTTCCAGGTCCATTATCTGGTCCTCTGAGAGCATAGGACTGGGTAACCCACTGCCCAATAAAATCTGAAATTTTCCTTTGAAAGGATTAATTTCTTCCAGAATATCTGAGCACTTCCTTTCCAAATTCTGCATAAAAGTTCTTTTGGTAAAAAATCTTTTTATTTCCAAAATAGTGCCGGTCCTGTCCTCAATTCCTAATACTGCAAGTTGTTGCTTAGTACGGGTGTTTAAAAACTGTATAAGTTGATTGCCTTGCTCAGGTCTGCCCCTTAATTCATTTCTTGTTCAGTTTATTTCTTCTTGAGCTACTTTGATCAAGTCATTTTGTTCAAAAATTGCTTGAACAGAGGGCCAAATACTTTTTATTAACTCAATTATATTATCCCAAAGAATTTCATTTATTTCCCTCAAAGGCTTCTCTAATGAAAGATCTTTTTCTAAAGCCTTAACCAATCTTTCCAATCTTTTAATTTCCCTGGTGTTATCAGCAACGGTATTTTTAGATGTATCATATTTCTACTCCAAATTTTCTAACTGCAATTTTGTGGTTTGAAGTTCTGTGACTCTGAGTTTTAAACTTTCCATTTGTTTTACCAATTCATCAGAACTCAAACCAGAAGTGTTTACCTGCGCTGGCTCTGTTTGTTGATCTGCTGTTGTAGTAGCTTCTGTGATGGATGCCTGCATGATAGCTTCCTTTTCTTGTAAAGCTTGTTCCAATTCTTTCTCTGTTTCACTCAGTTGCTCAGTCATTTTTAAGAGCAACTCCATTATCTCTTCCTGTGAATTTCCCTTCAAAACTTCTTGGGTCTGGGGATGCCTTGAGGCTGGCAATTTCAGCTGCTTTCTCAGTGCAGCTATGTCATCATCTTTCTTCTTAATTAGTGCCTCAATACTTTTAATATCTTTGGGGTTGTGACCCAAGCTGATGATTATGTCTTCCATAGACTTTATTCTGTTATCTTTGGCCTGAGAAGAGGCCTTCTCAATTTGCAATTGGGTGCTTGTGTTATTTAAAGAATCTTGCAGCCTTAGGGCTGCCATGGCCTTATTAGTAAGAGTGGAATAGACCATTTCCCCAGTTTGTTTATGCAGCTCTATCTGGTCCAAAGGATGGATTTCCTTTACCAGGACCTCAAAATTTGTTCTAATATAATCAGCTGTTGTCATGGGTTTTGGCACCTTGGACTTGAAGTGGCTCATCATCATTTTGCCTTGTGAAATGTCAAATGCTGACATTAACCTTTCCTGATTATGTGGAGCCATTTTCATATATTGATCATAAACCTTCATTCTCAATGGATCATTCTTTGCCTTTATATTAATGAAAGTTCTTTTTATATCACCTGTATCTGTTTTTGGTGGTTTAAAAGAAGATACTTCAGTACTTAACTGTTTTTGCAATTCTTTTCCTTTGTGGCCTGTATGTGTTTCACTTGTTGTGCCAGTCAGTTGACTATCTTCTCTTCCATCATCAAACATTTCATCAATGATTTCCACATCTGGAAGTGGATCTGGTTTCTGTTTTTTGGCTTGATGTATCTCTGAGGACTCTTTGGGAGGAGTAGTATCTGGAACCTACCTTTTCTTTCCTATTTCCATATTAGATGGAGTTTGTAATTCTGAAACTTCAGGATGTTTTACCTGAGTGGGAGAAACTTGTGATTGATCAGGTGCTCTGGAGGTTTGAGGTTTCTCTGCCATGATAAAAGTTTCAATGACCTGTATTTCAGGTTCCTTTCCTTTGCCTTTTGACTCTACTGCAATAGATGGACTGCTTTCCTGTAATCCCTGTTGTAGATTTCCTACTGAAGAAGTGCCAATGTGAGGTACCTGCACTTGTGCAAAAGATTCTAAGTCAAAGTTTTTCTCAAGGTCTTTCATAATTTTGTTCATTTTGTCTTCTTCACTTTCTTCCTCAACTAGTGTTCCTTCTATACATTCATCTTGATTAGCATATTGTTCTATTTCAGGAATCCTGTTGTGAAAGTATGGGGATGATTTTTTCTTCATTCTTTTATCACAGATAAAACTAAATGGATCATAAGGAATCCAACGGAAACTTCTTTGGAACTTGCAATGGCTTTGTAGTATATCTTCTGCTTCTCGCTCGACCTCCCTAGAGTTGCAGATGAAAGGACCTAATTGACTTTTAATCCTGAGTTGGGCTTTCTTTTTCACACTACAAAAATGAATCATATCAGAATTATTCATTTGCCTGAAATATTCCAAGGCAAAAAGTCTCATGGGCACATATTTTGGCAACTTGAATGGATGCAATTCACATCCATAGATTCTGATGACTGAATGGTTTTGATATAAATACCAGTCTCCAACTTTATATGTCCTTGAAAGCTGCAAAGTCTTCTTGATTTCATTACTGAGCCTTGGAGGAGGAATTCCTGTTAACAAGGTGGTTGCAGGATATACAAAAAGATCGATGAACTCAGCATAGGAATAGGGAGACTCATAGGAAGAGTGAATTATGGGAGACCAAAATATCACAGATCTAGGGTTTCCCTTTGCATCAAGCTTTTTAACAGGAAAAGGGAACTTTTCTGATTGATAATAGATGATGAGATGGTAAATAACCGAGAATATTTAAACACTTTTCTCATTATCTAGCTTCATGAACTGGTCATGGATTTTATTGGCAATGAAGGATGCAAAGTCATATTTTACTGCAGGAGGTTGCCCAGGAGTAAAGATAGATAGCAAAACTAGGGTTATTTCATCAACATATTCACTGGTATTGAAACCCAAGACAAAAGATATCATATTTAGGATTATCTTTCCTAATTTAGTGAAATAAGAAAAACCATAGGGAGGAGTACCCCTAGGTTGATGTTCAGGCAACATAAATGTCTGGCAAATGCATTTCAATTTTTCTGGGGACAATTGATTAGACTTTTCAATCAATTCTTCCATAGACAATGGAGTTAGCTCTTGATCAGTTTCAAAATGTAGCATTGTATTGATAGCTTGAGGAGTGATAGGGAAAAGAACACTTTGGTCAGGGGACATCACTGCTCTTTGAGTTGGATCATAGTTAGAATGGCAGTAGTGGATAATTTCTGGGAAAATACGGACTGAGGGGATGAGATATCTCGGGAAATTGGATTCCCACAACCCAATGACATCCAATCCCTTCGAATAATCGTCTCTGCAGCGACAATAACTTTGAAGGGGGATTTCATCAAAAACCAAGTCTTTAATTTGGAATTCTTTATCAACTAAGGGAAAATATTCTAACTCTCTGTGGGGGGCATTTAACGGAGTTACATTTAGGGCCGCCTGTTTCGGGGAATTTCACCCAGAGGTTTGTTGGGTTACAACCTCCACAGAGCAGGGGCATGATACTTAACGGAGACTCACACAATCATGCACGTTCAAAAAAAAAAAATAGAGTAGAATGAGAAAGTTACCCGTAGGTCCTACGGTTGAAGAAGATCCCGCAGGGTTCAAACCCCCAGCAACCGTCCTTCCTTCTTAACCTGAAATACAAGAAGAAACAAGCACAAAGGACTGGTTGTACAACATATGTAGAATGAGAAAGTTACCCGTAGGTCCTACGGGTGAAGTAGATCCCGCGGGGTCCAAACCCCCAGCAATCGTCCTTCCTTCTTAACCTGAAAGACAAGAAGAAACAAGCACGAAGAACTGGTTGTACATCATATATCTACTCTAAATGTTAGTGAAATCCATATAAAACATTAAATAAATCATAATGAATGCTTAAATAAAAATATTCTCATACATATAAGCATACACTAACACATTTATTTCGGGAACAACATGGTACTTCTGTATTATAAATAGCATGTACAAAAGTAACGAGTGGAGAGATCACCTGATCCTTCCACGGCCTTCGAGCAGACCGTCGTCCGGATCCGTCCAGCCCTTGCCTCGCTAAGACTCCTTCCAAACTGGTGCATACGAGATGTCATATAGGGAGATGAGCATCTCAAGGAAACAAGGGTTTCCTATAATGAACTGGGAAAGTGCAGGAGGCACGGGGAATCAGACTTGGATAGGGAATACCAACAGAGTATAATATCAATAATTCTCTCTCTCCCTTGGGCCATACACATGAGGGGTTTTTATACTCCCTCCAAGTAGTTTCAACAGTTGGAAACAGTTGGCCACGTGCTGGGGTGGTTGAACTACCTGAGTAACCATCAACCCAGCCCGAAAATAGGGAATAATTATATATTTTTTAATAATTTTAATGGCATATGCGGAAAAGTATAGCTGGACTCGCGTATACACGCGGAAAATCACGGGCATAGTCGCGTATGGGGATTTTTACACTGTTTTTAAGTGAATTTGTCCAAGTTTGTAGGAATGGGTGCCCAAAAACATATAAGCAATCATGAATCATGTGAAGGTGAGAAATGATGCCCCCTAATATATGAGGTTAGAAGGGGTACATGATGGCCGAAATGTATTATGCACATAGAAAGAACTTCGCAAGGACAAGAGAGGACTTCACCAGATTTCAGCCTGCCAAAAACCAATGAAAGAAAACAGAGAGTCAACTCATGCGGAGGCGGGCATACCCATGCTCAGTCAAAAATACATCATATAGAAAGTACTGAATAGATCCAACATGTATACAAGTATAGGTGAACTGAAAGTACATAATGAATCATCTGAGCATGGCCAGGAAATACAAGTCTGAATCAATGTCCAAGTATCACATATAGAAAGCTGATCAAGGATGGTGCAACTGGATGTCTGATCATATAAGTAATTGAATCTCCAAGTACCGAATCATAAAAGGTGGAACAAACGGTACAATCACGCAACTCGGGAGCCAACATATAGGATGTTGCTGTACTGAACTGCAACATATAAGGGTGGACGACATCACTGGCAGAAACTGAATGGACTGTCAAAAGTGAACCGAGAAATGCTGATGCAACCCGAGTCTTCACTAGATCACTATGGCACAATTCTACACAATGGGAATAAATGAGCTGAAGTCGACCATGTGAGAAAACGTTGGATTACCGGTCAATGATGTATACCGTTAACCAACGTGAGACAACCCACCAATAATGAAAATGAGCGTCAAGGTGCCCCAGTACAATCTAACAAGTGCGAATGAATGAGTTAAAGTCGAACACTTGAAAGAATCTACCAATCAGAAGGCAATGATGAATCGCCACTGTCGATAGCGAAGAGTCTGCCACTGATGACTGCAAACCCTAAGGTACTGACAAAAAGACTCTAGACCTTATTCCCAGATCAATGAGTCAGAGTCGATGGGAAAATATCTACTAGAAGGAAGGCATTAAGGCATCCCACATCAGTCCAGCATGAGTGTAACCCGCATGCCAAGATTTGGAAGGAATTAGACGAAGTAGAGTGACGGAACCAAAACCGAAGTACGTTTCCGACATGCACAAGATGAAGCTAGCGCATGGAAGAAACCCTCTGAACCAACCAATAATGAAAGCTGACACAGAGGCGAGAAATCCACCGATAGGGTCAAATGGAAATCAAGGTACTGCACGAATCCCAAGTGTGATAATGTGTGCTGACGTCGAACACAGGGGAAACCACTCAGTCAAATACCCATGATGATGATCAAATGCTGAGCACAAGGTCACCTATCAATGATGGAAATAGGCCCAGGGTGCGGCTCTAGGTTTGCTCTCAGAGCAATGTGTCGTAGTCGATAAGAGACAAACCCACCGGCAAGAAGTCAATGGGGACCTTCTCAAACCAGCACAAGCAGAAGACCAAAACATCTGATGTGATAGAACATGATACTGACAAGACCGGGAAGGCCGACTGAATAATGAGTCAAGAGACACCGCAGAATGGCCGACTCTGGTTAGACTTCCCTTGAACAAAAGCACAACTCATGATGACCATGGCAGTAAAAAGTGACACTGTATAAGTCTGTCATGCAGGAGGCAGAACAAACTCTCCATATGATTGGAAGAGATAACCAACCGGGGGAGAACTGACAAGTGAAACATGGTAAAGGCTGAACCTAGGTCAAAACTAAAACCATCCCAAATGAAGGAGATATATATAAGTATATGTGCTTTGTTCAAGGGCGACAAACTGACTATGTACTGCCATCAAAACAATGAAGTTACATCCCGTTCCCACTCTTTTTGTTATATTTGGATTTTTTGTCTTTTTCATATAATAAGCCTAAAAAATAATAAAAGAATGTTATGGTACAATGGATAGAACGAGTATCAAGAAATCAGATGCACTAGTTCCTGGGATTGGAACAATCCTATGCTCAATGCAAGGTGGCGAAAACTGGTCAGTGATACTCAGAGGAACGTTCCATTCATGGGTACAAAGGTGTCAAGTCGTGATAGCTAAGTGCATGCAATGGTTAACTTGTACAGAAAGTCAAGGTCAAAAGTTGGCTTAAACATCGAGTCCAAATGAAGCCGGCTAAAGGCCAGGATAAACAAGTAGCCAATATGCAATGCAGTAATACAACTTAACGACACCAGGGAGCCTCTAGGGTAATAGCCAGAAAAAATGATGAGTGATGAAGAAGAAGAATGAAGCTTCAGCACATAAGACATGGCGGGACTAAAGAGGACTCCCAAGCCTACATAAAAATCAGCATGGGCAACAAGTGATAGCGAGGAACTAACTAGGAAGCCCATGTAAAGGAAGGCTCTACCATCAAGTCATGATTAAATAATCGGCGAGTGAAAAGGGTGTAATACTCATGACCTGATGGGATCGACCCTAAGGCAAGTGATCAGTATGGAGGCTAGAATGCAAGATGAAACGGAAAGTGATTTCCCTAACCTATATGCCAGTGAAGATCATATACTTGCCGTGAAGAGTCGGAAATCATGGATTAAAAACCGGGAAAAATCTCAAAATCGTCAAAATGTACCTGAAAACATACCAAACTGGGCACTTCCAAGCAATCGAGTTATGCGGCTTAAGATAGATCGAAAAAATAGGCATAAGGAAATTTTGTGAAAATTTTCAATTTTTTAGCCATAAATAGACAAATTACCTCTCATTTGGTTCATTATTGCATAGCTGATTTGGAAAAAGAGCTCTGGAGCAAAAAACTTCTTTCGTCAAATCAGGAACAACCGACCGTCGGAACTCAGCGAAACTTCAGGTAGGCTCCTTAATCATCCTGTTTATTCATTTTGTCCGTTTGGAAATTAAAATTAAGTGATTTTTAGCTTTAAAACCCTTGCTAAAATATGCGGACTTGCGCATACGCGGGTTCATTAAAGGAAACTCGCATATACACGCGACTGTGCAAAGGAAAAACCGCGTATGCGCAGGTCCGAATGCAAAAAAGCGTGGCTAATGCATAATTTGATGAAATTTCTCAGGATGACAATCTCATGGAGGGAATGTGAGCATAGCGCAATAGACCAAGAGGTCATGCAAGACCACGCAGCGCAAAATATCCTCCGAAATTGCGGATTGTTCAAATTCTTTAAAATGCCAAATATGAAAAGCAATGTGCGGTTGCTAGAAATGCTGGTAAATTACTGGGAACCAGATCAGGATTGCTTCATAATTGATCAGATGCCACTACGCATTGAAGTGGAAGACATATATTTCATTACTGGACTCTCCCGGAGGGGAGAACCAGTAGACTTGCACGGGAAGCCCCTGGGAGGGTTAACCGTGGAAGACTATGTCCACATATATTGCGTAGATGGTTCCAAAAAGGTTGGAACTCAGATTGCAATTAAAGATATCAAGGATTTACACATGAAAATCCTCCTTTTCACCATCAGCAGAGTGGCAGGATCTGCCTCACTACATCAGGCGTCCAGGACGCAAATGAGCATAGCTGTAGAGTGTTTGACTCATGTGTACGATTGGTGCATAGCCCTTCTACTGAACATGAAACAACAGCTGACCTAAATCCGCCAAGCAAAGACCAAACATTTTGGCTATGGGACCATTTTGACAACATTATTCTTTGAGAGGATTCCAGCGTTGAGACCCAAAGTCATTTCTACCATCAGTAGCCCGCGGGACCCAAGAATTTCCCGTTGGGCGGACATGATGAAGAGACTGGGGGGTAGTGAGGTATCCCGGACCACGTGGGACGATGAGTTCTTCCTGTGGTGGGGAGAACAAATCATCGCAGTGGACGACTATCCCTATGCCGGGATGGACTTTCGTGGAGATCCAGATCTAGTTCTTCCACCTGGCACAGCATGGGGAGCAGTCGGTAAGTTTTGCAAAAAAATTTTTGACTTATATAATTTTTTTTTGGATTTTTTCAAATATGTATGAAAAAATGAAAAACATGTTTTTGATTGGATTCATAATGACTGACAATTAAAAATGATCATGTTTCAGATGTTGGACCAGTACGACCTGAGGGTCTCCCACGCCATAAGCGTCGCAGGGGTGAGGCAGAGACAGTGGATTCCGACAGGACTCTCCAGGCCATGCAGAGAAACTTGGAGGGATTAACCCGCCAAATCCCTATGGCTGCCGTGGAGGACTTGCCAGAAGCCATCCAGAGACGGGTGGTAGGAGTACCACGAGACTGGGTTAGATTATTCCGCCGTGTGGCCACTGTAGTTACGTTCTATAGGAACACGACTTCTGGGCAGGGACCTCAGGAGTAGACAGATATTATATATTAGATGACTGTATATTATTTTTTGAGACTGAACATGATGGGGCATAAGCCCAAGTTTTGTACGAGATTATGGATCCAAATTTTGTAAAGTTTTTTGACACTTCGATGATATATATACAGCGATATTTGATGTGATGTGATAAATGTATCAAATGTATGATGTTTTTGATGATTAAAAATTTATTGTATGGAATGATTAATATGCCAATCCAATGCTTGATTAGCTAATGAGTCAGCAAACCAATTGTCAGCTCGAGGAATATGAATGAATGTTAAAAATTGAAATGACCTTTGTAACAAACGTACCCTCAAAAACAATCGTAATAAAAATGTATCTCGTACCCGATAAGTGTTGTTCAACTGCGACACCACCAGCTGAGAGTCCAAGAACACTACCAACGAATCAACACCCAAAGATATTGCCTCCGAGAGTGGATGAATGACTGCAGTGTATTCTGCTACATTATTGGAAGCAGGACCAATGCAGACCCCTCTTGATACCAACAACTGACCGGAAGGATAATGAAGTACCCAAGCCGCGGAAGCTAAGTTCCGGGTGTGTCTACTAGCACCATCGGCGAAACCGAAATGACTCATGACATCCAACACAACCTGCCAAAGCAGATCAAAAAACATCACCACCTCATCAAAAATCGAAAATCAATCAGATATGTACAAAGCAAAAACTACTATATACAAAAGCAACATGCCAGGCCGAAGCCTAGGCATAATACTTCTTCAAATAGAGCCCATTTCGGGGCTCCGGCAACTCGTTCCCTTCGAAATCAACCAAGGTATAAGCTCCTTTCTTAAGGACTTTTTTAACAATATAGGGGCCATACCACATCGATTTAAAATTTCCTGCCCCCAGGGCATCCTTTTCTTGGGCATAGACCAAAACAAGGTCGCCTTCCGAAAAGACCCTAGGCTTGACCGCCTTATTGTACTAAACTTTTACTCGGTTTTTATGCGCTTCGTTCATTGTGGTGGCATCTTGACGCTGCTCATCGAGATGTTCCAGATGAAGAAGCCGTTCTGCCAGACTGGAAGTGTCAGGAAGAAGCTCAACAACTAATTTAAGAGAAGGAATCTCGCATTCAATAGGAAATACGGATTCCACCTGGTGCACTAACTAAAACGGAGTAAAGCCAGTTGCAGTTTTCACTGACGTCCTGTATGCCCAAAGTACAGGATATAGCATAATATGCCAGTTGGATCTATGTTTATCAATTGTCCTTTGAAGAATTTTCTTCAAGGATTTATTCACGGCTTCCACTTGCCCATTGGCTTGAGGATAATATGGAGATGAATGCTCCTGCCGGAAACCCAATTTGAGAGCCAACTCAGCCATCATACTATTCTGAAAATGACTGCCATGGTCAGTGACAATCTCTCTAGGTATACCAAAACGAGCAATAACTTGGTTGAAAAGGAACAAAGCTGCAGTCTCACCATCGTTCCCAAAAGTAGGCATAGCCTCGACCCACTTCGTAAAGTAGTCTACCGCTACGATAATGTACTTGTGACCTTTTGCCGAAGGCGGGTTACAAGTAGTATAATCCATACCCCACTTTGTAAAAGGTCCGACAGTAACGACTGGAAAAAGCGGAGCTGGATGAGCGCGCATTTTTCGAGTATACACCTGACAAGGATGACACTTCTTGACCGATTCAATACAATCTTTGAAAATCGAGGGCCAGAAGTAGCCAACACGCAAAATCTTTTGGGCTGTAGCAAGCCCTGATAAATGACCCCCACAAGCTCCACCGTGAGAATCATTGAGCACAGCCTCAGCTTCTTCGAAAGTTAAGCAGCGTCTTAGGATTGAATCAACCCCTCGACGGTACAAAGCATCACCAATAATTAGATAATTCTTGGCTAAGTGACGCAGTTTACGACGCTCATCTTTCGAAAAAGTAGAGGGAAACTTCGCAGTCTGGAGATACACAATGATATCCCCATACCAAGGATCCTATGGAGAGATCAGAAACAAGTGTTCGTCCGGAAAGGACTCATCATAGATCATCTCCTCTCCACAAGGAAACTTGGAGATCAATTCCGCAAAAACTAATGACTTCTTGGATTTGGCAGACATGAACTCGAGATCAAATTCTTGTAAAATCACAATCCATCTATTATATTTGCCCCCAATCACTCGCCTGCTGAGGACAAACTGAAATGGATTGGTAGCTGCCAAGACATAAGTTTTGCGAAGGATAATGTAATGCCGGAGTCGCTGCACAGCATGAACTGCTGCTAAGGCTAATTTTTCTATCGGAGTGTATCGAAGTTCAGGTCCTACTAGTCCTCGACTAAGGTAGTAAATAACATGCTCTACAAGAGCATCATCCTCCTGAACCAGAACCATACCAATGGTAGATTCTGCTGCTGCCAGATACAAAAGAAAATCTCTGTTATAATCTGGTGGACTCAGTAAAGGAGCAGAGGTCAATGCCTTTTTCAAAGCATCGAACGAGCGTTGAGCGTAGTCGTCCCAAAGAAAAGGAACTCCTTTCTTCAACAATCTCATATATCCCTTTGTAATCTCAGCATAATTGACGATAAACCTCCGAAGAAAATTAGACTTTCCTTGGAGACTTTGAAGCTGACGGATTGAAGACGGGGGAGGCAACTGAAGTATTGCCTCAACCTTGAAGGGATCTACCCTTATCCCTTCCCTAAACACAATGAATCCCAATAGCCGGCCAGATGTAACCGCGAAAATGCACTTGTTCGGATTCAATCGAATTTTAAAAAAACGACATCTTTCAAATATTTGCCGAAGGTGACCAGGATGATCCATCCTCTTTCAAGAATGAGCAGCTAGATCATCTAAGTATGCCTCGATAATCTTCTTGATGTCGTGGAAGGCATAAGACATGGCCCGCTGAAAGGTAGCTCCAGCATTTTTAAGACCAAAAGGAATTTTCTTATATGCAAACGTACCCCAGGGACAAATAAATGCAGTCTTATGTTGATCTTCTGGACGGATAGTAATTTGATTATAACCAGAGAAACCGTCCATGAAGGAGAAAATCTCGTTACCGGCACACTCGTCAATAATCTGATCGATGAAAGGTGTGGGGTAATTGTCTTTAGGACATGCCTTATTTAGGTCCCTGAAATCGATGCACACTCGAATCGTTCCTTGCTTTTTATCTACCGGAATGGGGTTTGAAACCCATTCAGTCAGAGGAACTGGGAAAATGAATCCCGCCTTAAGCAACTTTTCAACTTCAGCTTTGATAGCTGCTGCCTTCCTAGGATTGACCGGACGAAGTTTTTTCCTGACCGGCTTAGCGTTTTCATACGTCTTGATCTCATGCTGGAGAATAGATGGGTCTATGCCAGGCATTTCCTCATAAGACCAAGCAAATACATCCCTATACTCTTTAAAGAGCTCGGTGTAGATTTGAATCTCCTCACGGGAACATTCAGCTCCAATGCAGACATTCTCGATAATATTGGGATCCCTAGAAATGTTCACCGGGATAGTAGGAGAGATCATAGCCATGTTCCCTTCAGCATAAACCTGTGCTGGTGCCAAAGGGTTCAAGACTGGGTGAACAGGCCCAGGATACTGAGGACTTGGAAAACTAGTTTCAACTTCGTTTAAGTCAGGTAGGAAGTAAGACCGATGATGCAGATCATCCCATGGTCTATCTATACCAGTCATGGCTTCTAGGATTGCCTCTTCAGATGGAAGAGTGGTATCAAGGCTATCCTGGGCCGAAGAAGAACTAATCGTCCAAGCCGGAGCCACATCACCATCCAACTCTTCCGGCGAAAGAGGAGCTGGAACGGATTCTGCAGTGTCAACAATAGACTGATATGTAATCTCAGTTGCAGAAATCGGAAATGCCATTCTGCCCACTTGACCTTCCGCTAATGTGGCAGTAGGGTAAGGTAAGGTCCAAGGGTCCGAAAAATAATGAGTTCGAAAGAACTCTCTTCGAAGGGGAGCCTTGGAGGATGAAATAGCATTAATATGCACCGTAGGAGGAGGAAGATCGAAAGTACCCATCAGGGAAGAATACATTCCAACTCCTAGATTCTCAACAGGCGTCTTAGTATTATCCAACTTAGGAACAGATGAGTCAGAAGGCGCATTCAGGTCTACTGGAGGACAGTCCAGTTGATCCACTGTAACGATCCTCCCTTCGTGGGGGAAACATACAATTCGAAATAATGAGGATGCAATGGAATCCATCTCATAAATCCAGTTCCTCCCCAACAGAAGGTTGTAGTCCAAGGCTGCATCTACTACCTCAACCTCTATGTTAACAGTTTTTCCCCCAACATAGATGGGCAAAGCCGGGACAATACCATGGGGTCTGTGAGAATGACCATCGAACACAATAAGAACAGTGCTAGATGGAACAGCTTTCGGAGATCCAAGTGTCTTCCAGCATGCGAGAGACATCACGCATGTAGAAGCACCCTCATCAACAACCGTTCGAAAGATATCGCACTTCCGATACGAGGATTTAATATGAAAAGCCATGTGATGAGGAAGTCTCTTCTTAAAATTAGTCATATCAAAAGTAATCAGAAGAGAATTTTTCGGATCAATAGCCCCAATGGCAGTGAGCAAAGCACTGCGCTGAGCCGGACAAGACTGGAGTACCTCTAAAGCCGACATAGCACAAGGACTCTGCGCCAGATCTTCCACAATAGAGTAGTTCTGGGCAGCCCTAGCATTTGGATTAATCGTTGATCACTTAGAAGATGATTTGGGCATCCGAGGCATAGACTCAACAGTAGGCTTCGTAATGTGAAGCGGCTCAGTAGCATCAGGAGTATCCTTAGCTTTCGAAGACTCTTCTCCGCCATAATCACAGGATCTCGTAGCGATATCCGCGTGAGCACTCATCATGAAAATGTTCGATGGAATTTCCCCTTCCTGGGTGCCCCCAGAGGAAGCCCCAGGATTTTGATTCGCGCCAACAACTAATTGTTGCCCTTGGGGAAAAGGGTTTGTTAACATAGCCTGGGAACTAGAAGAACCCTGCTGGGCTAACAAGCGCTGCGCATCCTGAATTTTAGGGCAAAGGTGTGTGAGATGGTCTCCAGCACACAGCTTGCATGGAAACTTCACTTTCTTCTTCTCCTTTTGACCCTCACCAACACGCTCGTTGGTTTTATTTGCATTACCCTTCCCGTTCTTTCCCTTCTTCTTGTTATTTCGTCCCTTCTTCTTCCCATCGGATTGTTGATTTCCTTTGGGATCAGAAGCTTGGACAAAATTTATGGACAAAGACTGGGAAGGTGATGAATCAGCAGGCACAGCCTGACCAGAAGGAGCAGATTGTAAAGACAACTACTGCAGTTGAGAAAGCAGGCTGGCTGCACTACTACTGACCGATCCGACAAGCCCGTCACCATGCGGACCAGGTTTAGTTTTCGATAAATCCAATTTGGAGCGAGGAGCATTGGGAAAATACTTATAAAGTACCCCAGACTGAGAATAGATCAGTTCTAACTGCTGGGCCCTAAAAATGGCCTGCTCCTCAGAAAATACCCCAGATAGGGATACATCTTTTGAAATATCTGACTGCAGAGATTTCAAAAACCACTCGAGAAGGAATTCACTTGGAATATGAGCTTTGATAAGCCTCTTCCTTCTCCTCCATTCCTGAATGTGATCAGAAATGTGAGTTGCCTCATCCTGCTTAAAATTAGCCAGGAGTTCGGTCCCGGCCTCATATCTGATAGGCAACTGAAAATGGTTAAGAAATGTGACAGCCAGTTCCCCAAATGTGGCGAAACTGCCCCCAGTGAGCTCGATATACCATTTGGCAGCATTTCCAGTTAGGGTGCGTTGAAATAATCTCAACCTAATCGAATCATCGATCAGGGAGTTCGAAGAACACCGTAAGTGGAAAGTGGTGATGTGGTCCGCCGGATCCTCTCCATTCTTACCTTCAAACTTTGGAATGTCTGAAGGAAGTTTGGTCGGGACCGGAGGCCACCCCGAACTATAATGAATCGGGTCATTAGTCAACTTCGACAAATCTGGCAAGTTTAACGTTGCCAGAAAAGGTAAGCGAGGTGGAGCCTGAGGATTCCATCCTTGATGGGATGGATTCCCAACATTCTAAAAAGAATAGCCTGGATTTGATGAGGCACCAGGCTGCCAGAAAGGACTCGTAGAAAATGGAGAAGAACCTCCTCCCCACGCCGAGTTACCAAAGCCCAGACCAGTTCCCCCCGCTGAAGTGTTAAATGAAGAGGAGAGCCCCTGATAGGGGTTCCAAGCATTAGACAGAGGAGAAAAGGTCTGATAAGCACTCGATGAAGGGAAAGAAGCATTCCCTTTATGACCTGCGTAAAACTGATTCCCTGCCCCCGCTGTAGTAAAGACAGGATTCCATCCCGTAAAAGTAGTCGAACTTTGCCCCCCAGACCAAGGGTTGAAACTCTAGGTCTGGGACGTAAACGGAAACGACCCTAAAGAAGTATTGGAACTAGGAATGTGTCCAGTCCCAAAGGGGAAACCCTGAAACGAAGCTGATCCACTAGCCATGTTAGACATGGGCGTAGATCCAGCTGAAGCAGCGGAAAAGGAAAAAGAGGGATTCCCACTAGAGGGGAACCCTAAACAGAAGGGACCAAAATGAGAAGCATGTGCTTGGGTGAACCCAGAGCCAAACACAGCAGCACTAGAAGCAATCGAAGATGAAGCAATAGTGCCCCCTGCTTCAACAGAAGCAGGAGTCTGAATGCCTGCAGCGCTCACGGTAGAAGTCGCGTTCCCAGTCGTGGCCATCGAAAGATAAGAATGATACAGAAGATCCGGCGGTCTCTCCGACTCCGGTCCGATGTACTGAACAACAAACGGATAATCAGGAGGAAGAGGAGAAGGACCTGTAGCAGGAGGCTCAGGTACGTCTTCGATTTGAAAATCTTCTTCCTGAGAAAACAAAACTCGCGAGGTGAGCGGAACGCTCCTCTCGGGACCGACACCAGAATCAGCTATGAAACCTTCAGACCTTTGTGGAGGATCTCTCTCCACTGTGTCAGACGCCACAGGGTGGTAACCACCTGCTAAATCACTCCTACGCCTTCTCGAAGAAGGCTCTGAACTCTCGGGAGATAACCCCCGGATTCTCCTCGACCGACGAGGCGCTTGATCAGCCACTTTTATAGATTTTTTAAATTAGACTCAAAAAAGTGAAAATCTAGGCAAGCTAGGAGCAAAGAGCACTCACTAAAAATAAAAGTCCCTGAGATACAGTCAAGAAAACAGCCTCCAAGTATTTCCGCTCCGGGTGATGAGGATCGGACACCAAAATACAGGAAAGTGAAATATAGGACCTCCCGAAAGCAGTCTGGGATGATTAGGGCCCAGAACAACTAGCGAAGGTATCAGAAACAGTTACGCCGACCTCCTAATGACAGCCTTTGCTGGCTCAAGCACCCAAGCTTCGCAAGGGCACCCCCCAGAAGTACTGCTGAAAGTGATGCGACGTCTGCCTCAGGTACCACGGGTATTCCCCCCCGCATTCACCTGTGTGGAACCTAGGAGTGGAAACTATGGACACCAATCCATATCAGAAGCTGGGCAGAACGGTCTTGAGGTCAGATTCAGCCAATCGGAGAGGGGGTATCCCTCTTCTCAGCCTTCACTTCCCCTCACGCTTGACTCTCGGATGAGAGCTTTCCCAGTCCACCTCACGGAGTTGGATTTCGCTCAATTAATCAACTTCTATGTTTGTTTGAGCGGCTTTGGAGAGTTAACTCTCCATTCACGTATTCCAAGGCCCTACAACCTAGCTAGTTGGTGATTGACACTTAGAAAACTTGCTAGTTGATTTTAGATTAAATCGCTTATTTTAATGGCTGTTATGTTAAGTCACAAGGATATGGAGATGAAACGTATGGTGTTTTGACGCAAAAGAAATTAATAAAAACTTAACTACATGCAAATGCAGTTCTTTGTCTTTCAATGAAGAGCAATCTCTATACAGGTTCTACGAGACTAAAAATTGTATTTTGTTATTTTCAAAAAGAAAAACTCACACTCACAAAAAACTAAGAAATTGACTAAATGATTAAATGCACCTAATGCAAATCACTACAAGCATGCAAATCCTAAGATGCAAATCTCTTAAAGCGGAGTGAATTTCCCAAAAATTCCTTCAGTTTTAACTCATCTTTTGTTGTCCAGAAAGCTAATTATCGAAATAAAGAACTCTTAAAATAAGGACACCAAAAACACTTAAAAACAAGAAGACGAAATCAAATGACAACTCCTCCTCAAAATTAAGCCAAAAACTGAAAGCAAGAAACCTCACAAAAGCTTCAAAAGTTATGGCAAACGAAAATGAAAATGCAACAACAAAAGCAAATAACAAGTGAAAATGTTTTTTAAGCCTTTGAAATGAAAAAACAAAAAGCAAAGCAAATGTTTTTTGAGCTTTTTTGTTTTATAAAGAAAGAGCTCGAAAAGACCAAGCACAACTATCAAAATCCAAACCAAACGAGACCGAATTTCAAGCACAAACTTCAACAATGCTCCCAAACCTTATAAGGCTAACTCGTAGCAAGATCAATAAGAGCAAAAGAATACCAAAAACTCAGCCACTCAGCCTAGACAAATAGTGCAAACTCGTTGCAAACAAAAATTCCAAAGAAACAAGAAAAGCTCTTCAAAAGTTGCAACAAAACCTAGCCTATGGAACTCAAGAAAACTAATAAAAAACGAAGCAAAAATCGTAATGCGAAGCACAACACAAATATAGGAGCGAGTAAGTGAGCAGAAGCTCTCTATTCTGATAAAGCAGAACAGCCAAGAATGCTCAGAAAGCGATCTTGGAACTCAATCCAGAAGTGCCAGCACCAGTAACAACACTTTGCCAAAAAGACTAGTTTTCAATCAAACGAAAGAGAGAAAAGACATGAAACCACTTCCTTCACAATCCAGAAAGTACAGAGACACTGTAGAAACAGGCCTCCACAACCAGAAAGGACCAAAAAGTCAAGAAACACAAAAATTCAAAATCTGCTTAGGTATACGCTACTTCACAGCTATGCAACCAGCGTGCATACGCGTCTGTGCTAAGGGAAACTCGCGTATACGCGGGTTCCTTTAGACAAACCTGCGTGTATACGCGACTATGTGCAGAAAAAATCACGTATTCCAAGGTAAATAATGAAAAAAAAAAGGACAAGCCTGGAAAAGACACCAGGACTTCAGACTGACTGCAAGAAAGTAAATTGGACTGCAAATGAAAGTTAAAACTGTCGGCAACCTACCAAACAGCTGAAACAACCCAACAGGAGAATCACAAGAATGTGATCCCCAGCGGAGTCGCCATTTCTGTTTCGGGGAATATCACCCTAGAGGTTCGTTGGGTTACAACCTCCAAAGAGCAGGGGCATGCTACTTAACAGAGACTCACACAACCATGCACGTTCAGAAAAACTAAATAGAGTAGAATGAGAAAGTTACCCGTAGGTCCTACGGTTGAAGCAGATCCTGCACGGTTCAAACCCCCAGCAACCGTCCTTCCTTCTTAACCTGAAAAACAAGAAGAAACAAGCACGAAGAACTGGTTGTACATCATATATCTACTCTAAATGTTAGTGAGATTCATATAAAACATAAAATAAATCATAATGAATGCTTGTATAACAAATATTCTCATACATAAAAGCATACACTAACACGTTTATTTTGGGAACAGCATGGTACTTCTGTATTATAAATAGCATGTACAAAAGTAACGAGTGGAGAGATCACCTGATCCTTCCACGGCCTTCGAGCAGACCGTCGTCCGGATCCGTCCAGCCCTTGCCTCGCTAAGACTCCTTCCAAAATGGTGCATACGAGATGACATATAGGAAGATGAGCATCTCAAGGAAACAAGGGTTTCCTATAATGAACTGGGAAAGTGCAGGAGGCACGGGGAATCAGACTTGGATAGGGAATACCAACAGAGTATAATATCAATAATTCTCTCTCTCCTTTAGGCCATACACATGAGGGGTTTTTATACTCCCTCCAAGTAGTTTCAACAGTTGGAAACAGTTGGCCACGTGCTGGGGTGGTTGAACTACCTGAGTAACCATCAACCCAGCCCGAAAATAGGGAATAATTATATATTTTTTAATCATTTTAATGGCATACGCGGAAAAGTCTAGATGGACTCGCGTATACACATGGAAAATCACGGGCATAGTCACGTATGTGGATTTTTACACTGTTTTTAAGTGAATTTGTCCAAGTCTATAGGAATGGGTGCCCAAAACCATCTTAAGCAATCATGAATCATGTGAAGGTGAGAAATGATGCTATAACAATCAATGACGGAGATTGCTTTTAGAAGTCCCTTGGTGATAGGCGGACGACGATAGTGTAATGGCTAGATTAAATCTAAGCCGTTGATCTGCAGATATCAACGGAGGGGAGAAAACGCGATGAAACATAATGCAAATGGGGAAAGCGGTTTCGGGAGGAGAAACCAGCAGTATCGCGCAGCAAAAAGGGAGGAAGGAAGTTTTGCCTTTTTAAACGTGATATGCATCAGAAGGTGACATGTAGCATTTCAATAATTCCCATATCGCATAGCTCTTGGGTAATTAACCTTCACGCTTGAATTTACATGAAAACGCGCGTCGACCATTAGATCTAGGGCTTCAGATCGAACTGTGGGGAGTGAGCGCGATATCGATAAGAAGAAAGGCCGGAAATAGGTGGGGAAGTTTCATTCAAGACCGTTCGATCAGAGGATGGATGGCAGAGATCAAAAATGGGATGGGTAGGACCCAAGAGAGTCAGGCCTATTGGGATGAATCTGGGCCATTGGATCTTTAATATGGACGATCGAGATCAATCTTCGGGGTTAATGAAAAAATGTACAAAGCGGAGAATGGGTTAATATGGGCCGTTGATCTACAGAGATCAACGGTTGAGACTGGCCGAAAAACATTATACAGGGCTTTTCATGTTTTTAACTAAGGTTGGGAGGACTGATCTGGACCGTCAAATCTCAGGGCATGGATGGCCTAGATGTAATTAGAGCTTTGCGATTGGTGGGGGAAAAGGTTGAAAGGGTGATGGTGCGATTAACTATGGGCCGTCGATCTGCAGATCAGATCGACGGTGGCGGATGAATCGGAAGACCTCCAATCGGAGGTGGCGAATAAAATAAATAAACTGTGCCAATGGAAATATCCAATGCGATATAGCGCTGGCCGTTTGATTGATCCAAGATCAACAGCGGAGAAGGGCTCCAACCAATGAATAGCGGGCCATGTTATAATATAAAAAATCAAAACTTTAACGAAGTACAAAGAGTATTTCGCATCAGGGAGGGGTTATTTATAGGTTTAGCGCCCGATTGCGGGGCTGTTTGGCTATATGAAATGAAGCGGAGGGATCGGGGGTTATACACAGAAAGGGCTAATCAGAATTGGAAGTTATATGTTAAAACAAACAAATGCACCCATCGAAAGTTTCCAATGCAAGACTTCGCAAACGATTTGATTTGTTTTAAATCAATGGTCGAGATTGATTTAAACCATGAACCGGCAGTTTTCCTTTATAGCATTGAAAAATGGGTTTTTATGACTTTACAAAGGAAAAATAAAATTGGGAAAGGTTTATTGAAGTGTTTAAGCGCCCGATTGTGGGGCCGCTAGTTTATATGGAAAGCAAAGGCCCCAGGTTTATATACAAAAAGGCCCAATCGGCATCGGACTTTTTGTAACAAAAGACTTGCACTGATCGCAAATGTTCCAATGCGATAAGAGCTTTATGGGTCTAGCACCTAGTTCTAGGGCATGGGCATGTGTGGGGAAGTGGTTTAGGACTTAGCCCAAAGGGGCTTAGGCCCATAGTGAAAAAACTTATTTTTTATGAAAATTTCAAGGTTTTTCAATGGATTTGGGGGTTTCGGTAAGGTTTAAAAATGAGTTTTAAACCTTATAAAAGGAGTTTCATGAAGGAAGGAAGGGAATACATGAAAAATGGAGGAAGTGTATGGGAAAAAGAGAACAAAATAAGGGTTAATGATGAATGGAAAAAGGAGTGAAATGAGGGAAAATGGGGATTTTCGCAGTAGTTTTTCTTCATAAAAATAGCAGAATTTCTGAGTTCAAAGGGAAACAGCAGTGAGGATTAATTAAAAGAAAAAATGCCTTCACAAGACTTCAAGAACTAACAATTTTGCAATAAAACTTGTTTCTTGAAGGCTTCAAAAAATGATTTAGCCACCATTTTATATGACAAATTTTATAGGTGGCTAACACCCTCTCAAAATAGTTTTCATAACACCAATTATGTCATGCATTGATTATTCATTCATTTAATAATAAAAACATGATGAGATCCATGACTAAGGTTTGTCATAAAACCATGCTTATAACCAGCATATAACTAGATAATTAATAATTATGGAACAACCATTAAACCCACATAATAAAAAGCATAATTACTCATTAATGAAAATAGAAGCTTAGCTCTTATTAACCATATCCAAATCCAACCAAGTTATGGACTTCCATGTACCACTCGACCATATATTGGGTTGAACCAATTATTTATTTTAGACAAACACCCATGTACCATATTTTAAGCATGAATGTGGGATATATTGGGATAAAACAATCCATAAACAACCTAGGGAATCTGGAGGTTAAACCACATCCACCCTCACCATAACATAATCTCACCTAAACTGGTTCCAATATCACAAAACCAAACCAAGTTTGGATGCATAAAAATTCCTTCGCCATCCCTTGAGGAATTTTCTTATCTCCACCCACATATTGTGGGACTCCTGGAGAAAGCCATCTCCAACCCTAACCCTTGGGATTTTCTTGAGACAACCTCACTTAGATCTAAACCCTTCCATAGATCAAAGCTCAACAAAAAATGAATCCCATCACACCATGGCTATCCGTAAATGGCAAGGCAAGGCTAACATGCACTGTCGAAACCCATCAAAACCCATGCCAATGATATCTAATGAACCAAATATCAACATTCACATACCATGCATGCAAAAAACAACTAGGAAATCATACATGCAACCTGTTACATGCAAGTATTCCACTGAAGCTATTTGATCCAACATTTCCTTTCTTGATATTTTCTTTCCTTATCCTTCCCTTGGTTTTCTTTTGCTTTCTTTACTTTCCTTTCCTTGCTTGTTTATTTTCTCCTCTTGGTGCCCTTATCCTCTCTGAAAGAAATTTGAAAACTTAACTAACAAAATCTTGTGAACTTATGCTTTGATGTCTTTTTATTAGAGATGCCTCTAATTTCTTCATTTTTCCTCTATCTTCCTTCATTTTCCTCCTCACATGCAACTTGTGACTTTTCACCTTCCTTTTCTCATATTTTCCTTTCTTTTCATAAATAAAATGTCAATATTACCTTTTTTCCTTTTCAAATCCTTTTCCATTTCCTTTTCCAATTTTCCTTTTCCAAAATACACAACAAGTGATGCCCACTAGGATACTTTTCCCAACATTCATCTTGGAATATGAATCCCATGACCCTGGTATTATTTTTCCTTTATTAATTTTTTTACATGAAATTTTAACTTGTGGTTGTTACATACCCCTCCCTCTTAGGGGAACACTATCCTCAGTGTTCTGTGACACCTACATCCAACAAAACTGCTAAAAAAAAGCATACTACTTATGGAGATTTATAAGTTAGCTCGTTGCATTATTAAGAAAGAACAACTTGCTCAAAGAAAAACCATCATGCCAAACATGAAAACATGACAACCATACCGCTTATTGGAGCTTTATAACACAACTCATTATGGTATTTACAATAGAAACCATACATAAATGTATATATATCAAAAAAAAAAATTCCTTCACTAGAAAATAATGAAAGATACATCGCCTGCATCTGATCAACCATATCCCATGTAGCTTCATCGTGCCCAATATGATTCCAATACACTTTAACTTTCTTGATTTCTCGGTTCCGAATAATTAGATGTTTCCACTAAAATATGCATTGAGGTTTTGGCTGGAATTCTTCTTCTACTTCCACCTGAAATACAAACCAATTAATAACATGATCAACATCCTTTACATATATATTAAGCAATGAAACATGGAAAACATCATGTACTTTCAATGTCAGAGGCAATGCAAGTATGTAGGCCACTGGTCCATTCCTCTCAAGGATCTCGAAAGGCCCGCAATAATGTAGTGCCAACGTGGCACATGATCCAATCCTCAGCGAGCTCTTCCTGGGCTTGATGTGCAAACACACATGATCCCCAACCTAAAAATCCTTAAATTCCATGTGTTGATCTGCATAACTCTTCTGCATGTTCTATGATTACTTTAGATTCTTCTTTATAACTTGCATTTCCTATTCCATTTCTACCAACATGTCCTATATAATAAGTACCTTGTCAATTATATCACTCCGGATGATGGGAGTGTTACAACTCTACCCATAAAGTTCCTGAAATGGACTCACCCTCAGTGAATCGTGATACCCATTATTGTAAGAAAACTCAACCAATGGAAGATACTCCTCTCGCCTCTATTTTTTATGCATGACATACATCCTCAACATATCCTCTAGAATCTTGTTTAATCTCTCTATTTGTTCATCTATCTGCTGATGATAACTTGTACTGAAGGAAAAGTATGTCCCCAATCCTACAAAAAACTCCTTCAAAAATTTGGAAGTGAAATTAGCATCCCTTTCTGACACAATCTAAAAAAATAGTCTTCACTGGAATGAAATGAGCTACCTTGCTCAACTTGTCAACCACAACCATGATTGAATCATGTTGCCTTGATTTCTTAGGAGTACTTGTAATGAAATCCATGGAAATGATCTCCCATTTCAATTCTGGAATTAGAATAGGTTGAATAAGCCCACTTGTTGCTTACACTCTTCTTTCACTTACTGACAATCCAAAAATATAGCCACAAAATTTGCCACTTCCTTCTTCAGATTTGGCCAATACTAGAACTTCTTCACTACTGTCAACATATTCTAATATCGTGAGTGAGATGAATATGGCTTGACATGGGAATCCCTCAATATAAGATTCTTGAGCTCAATTTCATTAGGAATATAGATATTGTCCCTGAATCTTCCCAAACCATATGTTCTGAGATGATAGTCCACATCCTCATCACCGATACCCTATTGTAACCTGTACCTAAGCTCCTTGTACCTATCATCCTATTTTCTTTCCTATAAGATATGATCCTATAAATCTATTCCATATGAACTCATAGCTTCCACATGGTTCATATACACTATCCCACTGAGAGCATATGTGACCTTGTTCTCCTTTCCCTCAATGTATCTGATCTCGAATTGAAACTCACTAAGGGTATCTAACCATATATCTGGCTCAAAATTCATACTTAGTTGGTCAAACATATATTTCAACCCTCTTTGATCACTCACCAATACAAATATCCTACCAAGAATATAATTCATCCACAATTTCAAGGCATGAATAATAGCTTCCAACTCAAGATCATGAGTCACATAATTCTTCCCGTGCTCATTCATTTTCCTGGAATCATAGCACACCAATTGTACCTCCTGCATAAAGACAACAACAATTTCTCTTTTGCAAGCATATGTACACGCTACAAAATATTTTTCCGAATCTATAGTCTTAAGAACTAGAGCATTTTTCAACAATTGCTTTAACTGCTCAAAGCTGACTCAACACTCCTCTGTCCATTGAAATTTATTATCATTTTGTTTGTAATGATGTAATATGATATGAAATGCATTAGAAGTTCCCAATGAACCTCCTATAGTTACCAGCTAACCCCATGAATGATTTGACTTCATCCACATTTCTAGGAGTTTCCCACTCCATGATAACCTTTATCTTTTCTATATCCACTTCTATGACTTACTTAGAAAAAACATGTCCCAAGTAATATAGCTTTGATTGAAAGAAGCTGAATTTACTAAAATTGGAATACAATTCATTCTTTCTTAGAAATATTAACACAATATTACTATGTGTTCGACATTCTCTTCCTCATTATTAGAATATATCAGTATATCATCAACGGACACAATAACAAACTTGTCGAGATAAGGGCACAATACACTATTCATTAAGAACATAAAAATAGTTGGGGCATTATTCAAGCCAAATGGAACTACAATAAACTCATAATGCCCATACTTGGTCCTGAAAGCAGTCTTGTACATTTCCTCTTCTTTGATGCATACCTGATGGTATCCTCATCTCAAGTAAATATTCCAGAACATCGTTTCTCCCTTCAACTGGTCAAACAAATCATTGATCCTCAGAAATGGATACCTGTTCTTGATGTTTACCTTGCTCAATTGCATGTAATCAATGCACAACCTAAGAGTACCATCTTTTTTCTTCGCGAACAATATTTTTTCACCCCATGGTGACACACTTTGCCTAATATATCCCTTATCAAGCATTTCCTTTAGTTGCAACTTCAACTCTACTAACTCTGGTGTACTCATCCTCTAAGGTGTGTTTGATGTTGGCACTGCCTCTGATACCAACTCAATAGAAAATTATGCTTCCCTGTGAATAGGAAACTCTAAAATATTTGTTGGGAATACATCCTGAATCTTCTACAATATTGGATACCTCTTGAATGTTTCTAGATCCTCAACATCCTTATCCTTGCCACTATAAATATGAATCGCAAACATCACACACCATTTTCTACAACTGTGCTTTGTCTACATATCAGTGACGATCCTCAATTATGTAGGCTTCTTCTTTCCTTGCAATACTGACCTTTCCCCATTATCATCCAAGAACTCAATAGCCTTCTCATACCAATCCACCTTAATCCTATGAATATAAAGCCAATCCATACCCAAGGTAACATTTAGATGTGTTGTTGTAGGCATACCATTCAACTCAAATGCACAAGCTCTTACCCAATTATGAACTCTCTTCTTAGTACCTGTAACCAACTATACCAACCAAGACTCTAAATGCACTTCTTTTCTCAAGCGACACTTATCCACCGGGTCACGATTAACATAAATATTATTAGATCGAGGGTCAGTCAAAATAGAAACAACTCAACCACAGAGCTTAGCTTACATGTCAATAATGGATTCTTGGTGATATGTCATCTTGTTGTCCACTCATGCATAAATCCAAGGAATGCTATGACCCACATCCCCAACTATATGCACCTCCTAATCCTTGTGGATCTAAGGCTGGTCACCCTGCTACAATGACAAATCCTTATTGCCATGATATTTTCCACATAGCCAACACTGCAACGGTCCCTTATCATCACCTCCATTCCGTTTATGTCTAGGTTGTCACCCATGTCCCTTTCCAACTACATTGTACTTCTTTTAAGGTGAAACATTCTATTTCTCACCTGAATCCTAATTTTTTCCTTATTCAGTGGTTGTTTCCCTTTAAGTTTCTCATTTCCCTTCAAATCACGCTTAGGCTCAGCCTTGTGCTTTGATTTCTCATAACAATGCTTCAACTTCTAAATGGCCTCTTCCAATGATCTAGGCTCATCAAACTTAATCCATTATCTATATGTTGTTGGAAACCAGCTCACAAATCTTTGAATATTAGCCTTATCATCCTTGAGTTAAGGTACATACCTCAATAGCACCAAGAATCTTCTAGTGTACTCTTCATCTATCATAGAACCCATCTGAAGCTCATAAAAATCTTCAGCTCTGTCACCATAATATCTCTCAAATAATTAATTCTTATTGAAGATTCTCTCAAATTCATCCCAAGCCAACTCTTCTTTTCAAATTCCCTTAAGATCTTCACGTATTCCCACCAAATATATGATTTCTGTTTGAGACTAAATTTGGCTATCTTGGCTTTCATGTTCTTTGAATAATTATGCAATATGAAGAATTTTTCATTCTAGGAAACTATTCCTCTGCATCGTCTGACTTCTTCATCTCTCCACCGAATGTAGGAGGCTTGAATTTCTTAAGCTTTGGCAAGTAATCACTCCTCCTATAAGGATGATGACAGTGATGACTATGATGATGTCATCTAAATGAGGAACTAAAATGATGCACATACATACTAGTCCTCCTATAAGGTGTATCCAATGATCTGCCACCTTTGACTATGTCCCATCTATCCAACCTTTATTCGGATCAAGACTTGCTACCATTGGCTCCATTAGTCTTCTCATATTGTCCTTGACTAATCCTTAATCGTCCTTGTCTCTGCAATTTTTAAAAGCTCTGAAGAATCATTCAATTTACTTCTACCTTCTTTTCTGGAGACCTAGAAAGTCTTTCGTGAGCCTCAACCAACCTGTCATTATCTCCTTTGAAACTTATTATCTATGCCCTGAAACTCCCCAATGTATATTCTATAACAAGATAATCTTCACCTCCTTGTGGCCCAACTCATGTGTAGGGAGAGTGATGGGAAATGTAGTGTACAAATTTTTTTGTCATCTTTGATTAAATTCTTCCTATAAGTAGGCCATGTCAGATAAACCAAATAGATACCAAAATAAAAACCATACCTTAGTGGCATGAAGGGGAGGCTTATCTCATCTTCAAAATTAGTCCACATTAGAATGATACATATATATAATCATAATTGTATCAATATTCCAACCTCATGAATGGATATACTAACTACATACCAATACCTCATGCATGACAACCTTAACCTTGAAAACATAAAATTTTACCCAAAGAGAGCGCAACTTGCTCTGATACCACCCTGTAACCCACCTCCTCCCACATTTACCAACTTTCACCAGTTTTCCTAGCGTAAACATGAGATGAGGGTCACTATGATAAGACTCAACCTCCTATATTACCTTAAGGAAATGGATTTGACAACTTAAGAATTTATTGACCTCCCTCATGTGCTACAGGACCTTCAGGAGCTACACAACCCTTATTGGTGTCCAACTCTTGAGATAAATCTCTTTTTCATTTAATTAGAGCATTATATGCTCCCTTGAAAAAGAATCCATGCAACTATAGCCCTCCATTCGCACTCATAATATTTCTTCCTAGTGACTATAGAATTTTCTAGTTAGTTCTATGCCTGCAACCCTGAATTTTGAGCCACTTTCTCAGGGCTAAACTCTAGGTAACTACCCATAACTCATGGAGACTTCCATAAATGTTGAATAGCATATGAAAAACCTTCCAAACTAAAAAAATGGACAAGGAATTCACCTGACCCTTCCCATCCAGACAGTCATCCTGTCAAACACATGATGAGCAAGAAACCTACAGGTCATGAATGCATATCTAGATATATGAATATGAAACTTATCTAAGGTTTAAAAATAAGGACCAATGCCTTCTCACAATAGTTATCATAACACAAATTAGGTAATGCATTAATTATTCATTCATTTACTAAAAAAAAAACATGATGAGATCCATGAATAAGATCTGTCATAAAATAATGCTTATAACGAGCATATAACCAGATAATTAACAATGGTGGAACAAAGAATAAATAAAAATAATAAAAATAGTAATTAATCATTAATGAAAAGAGAAAATTAGCTCTTATTAACCATATGAAAAGCCAACCAAGTAAGGGACTTCCACGTACCACCTCAGCATAGATTAGGATAAACCAATTATTTCTTTCTCCCAATCAATCCCATGCCATATACCAAGCATGAGTGTCATATATCATGGGATAGACCAATATATAAAAAAATAAGGGAATCCATAGGTTAAACCACCTCCACCCTCACCATATCATTATCTCACCTAAACTGGTTCTAAGATCACAAAACCAAACCCAACTTGGATGCCTTAGAATTCCTTCACCGTCCCTTGAGGAATATTTCTATCTCCACCCACCTATTGAGAACTTCCCAGAGAAGACAATCTCCACTCCCAACCCTAGGGAGTTTCTTGACACTGCCTCCCCTGGATCCAAAACCTTCCAGAAATCAAAATATCAACCAAAAATGAATCCTATCACACCATGGCTATTCAGAAATGGAAGGATAAGGCTAAAATCCATTATCAAAACTTGAAAAAACCCATGCCAATGAAAAAAAAATAACTAAATACGAACATGCACATACCATGCGAGCTGAAACCATATAGGAAATGATATATGAAACATGTTACTTGCAAGTATTCTCATTGAAGCTTCTTGATGCAACCTTTCCTTTATTAATCCTTGCTTTCCTTGTCCTTCCTTTTCTTTTCTTTTGCATTCCTTCATTTCCTTCCCTTTCTTACTTGCTTTATCCTCTTGGTTCCCTTCTCCTCTCTGAAACAAATTCCAAAACTTAACTGACAAAAGCCCCTGGACTGATGCTCTGATGCATTATTATTATTGATGCCTCTAATTTCTTATTTTTTCTCTAACTTTCATCATTTTCCTCGTCACATGCAAACTGTGACCTTTCACCTTCCTTTTGTCCTATTTTCCTTTATTTTCAAGAATAAAATGCCAATAATACATTTTTTCCTTTTTAAATATTTTTCCATTTCCTTTGAAAATTCCCCTTAGCCATAATAAACAAGTGATTCCCACTAAGATACTTTTCCCAACATTCAACTTGGAATACGTCTCCCATGACCTTGATCTTATTTTGTTTTATTAACTTTATTACATGAACTTTTAACTTGGGGTTGTTACAGTGGACTAGTATAGAACAACATAAGACAAAAATCATAGAGTTTTCATTGGGTAAATTGAAGAATGGTAAAGAATCCTACTTGGAATTCGACGCAATCTTTGATTTACTCCTTGCTTGTAAGCTCCAGTTGTAGCTCCAAGTGCTATAATCAGAACCTACACACACAAATAAAACAATCAGAGGATCCACAACATTTACATAGCATAATTCAATTACTCTATTCAATGAATCAACAAGGCATTGAAATAAATGAATGTGAACATAACATAACACATATGAAAAGAAGATACTCTTTGTATTAATATAAATAGGAGAGAGTTTACAAACATAAATAGTAGTTGTTCTTGTAGATATCTCCCCAAGTTTACTAGTCCTTCCTTGTCACAAATCACACCTCAATATCGTCCCTAATGCATGAATATGATGACTCCTTTAGGTTCAAGGTAGAAATATGAGGGCGTGATAAGTATCTAAAAGCCAACCTTGATGCTATAGATGGAATTAAATTTATAGGAGAAGGATGGTAGTTTAAAATTTACCATTATCGGCATGAGATTCACATCTGACAGGAGGATTATATCAAGGGAAAAGAGGTGAAGTTTCCAAGGTAGGATCATATAGGATTCAAGTTTATTATCCATGATGAATGGTTAAAACAACCCTTGGAATCTTCTGTAAGAGGAAGCTACAAAATATTTTTAATTTTCTCGAATTTATAGAATTAGTACACTTGCAAAAGGAAGTAAATAGCTATGATTAGCGTTGGTATGAGTAACCAGAACTAAATGCAGATGACTAAAGGGACAGGGTGCACTGGGGTTAAAAACACTAATTTTGATAAGCTAATCATAGAAACTTAGACATTTTGGAAAGTTAATGCTTATGGCTTTGTGTAGGGATGATGACAACATGTTCACAGATTTTGATTGATCCGGTTTGCAGGCCTATTGACTAGATGTGACAAAATGGCCTATAACATGCACAATAACTATATGTTAATACATTGTGCGAAGTGATTAATATTAAGTGGCTTCGATCATTTAAAAATTAGTATTGTGTGGAAGGAAGGTGTGCAAGAGATGTGTGTGAATGGAGAATGTATGTGGATTTGTGGAACTTTGAAGCACAAAGATTGTGTTTGTTATTTCGCACACTTATACTCAGGCACAAACCATAAATGAAAAGTTTTTAAGTTTTATGAATCTTTGGTAACATAATTTTAACTCATAACGTGTCCATAGTTTCATTTTCTATGTGTTCATTATGCATTTTTTAGATATGCATGTTGCTAACTCATATTCGATTTGTTCTCAATGAGGCTCGTTAAAAATGATTTTTCCCAAGGTTATCAAAATTAATAATGAAGAATGTTGTTCTGACTTTTGTGTGCTTTTCCTGTTAGCATAAGATTGATGCACAAAAGTTGTTTTTGAAAACAAGGACAAATTTATGATGTATTTAAAAAGTACGTTGTGGTTCCTTTGTTTTGTGATCCTAAATCTCGTTCCTACATAAACGTTTTATGGGAATTGTTGTTGATATATGCATATGTTATTAATTTGTGTATTTTCTATTGTGTTTTGGCTTTATTTTATGTAGCTATATCATGTTTTTCATTTTCCTGTATGTTTATGTTGTAGTTATTGTGGATAAATAGCTCATAGTTAATTTAGAACATTATTTTAGCGTGATTGGTAAAGCGTAAATGGTGAAGTGTTTGTTTATTATAAAAGGATATCATAAATATGCAATTACAAGGTATCATAATCTATGTCATTTAAACAATTTCACATATGTTGTAGGAGTTTGTTTATTTCATGATATGTGAATTCTATTACATTTTAGATACATGTCAACAAAGTTATATGAATGATAAAATATTTTAAGAATTTTTTACATTAACATAAAACTAAAGCGATATTATCTTATGAATGTGAATTGAATATAGTTGCATTGATACATATGCATGGTATAAATAGCCTAAATTTTTACTTGGAAAGGATGATAAAATCAACTTCAACTTCTTTGATTGCGAAATAATAATGAATTTTGGGGGACATATTTTATATACATTGGTTATCGAATTGACTAAAAATTCTGATAAGACTGCAGTCAAATACAATAATGAAAATCTATTTTCTTTTTAATTCAAATTTATTCCAAGAAAAACATGACATATTTTTCCGTAATGAAAATCCAATTACCGGACATTTTGAACCACTTATGAGTAGGAAAAAATGTCTAATAAGAAATGATCATGAACATTTAATAAATATAACATAATATGAAAAAACAAAACATAGATGGATGCAGATAGAGGAAACCATTGGTAGACATATTTTAAAGATATTTCCCACTTTCAAGTGTATTTATGGTCAAAGATGTTTTGAAACAATTTGTCTATTAACAGAGAATGAATATGGTGTTCTCTATCTATGACGCATAATTTCACATATTTTTTCCATTGAAATCCTTCATAAAGAGTCATTTGCATTAAATTGTGTACACAAATACATGAATGAAGTTGCAATTATGAAATTCCTTGGAATGGTAAATTGGCAATGATACATTATACAATTACCAATGCCATATGAAAAAGGGAAGATAGACGATAGCCTTTTTATTTATTTATTCATGAATATAAATATATACATATGTCATGCTAATATGTTGGATGTTGTAGCTAAATTTCATGTGCTTGAGTAAGAAACAATGATATTCCATGTTATGCAATCTGGAATAAGTGCAATTCATTTTCATTATGAACCTCTAAAAGAGATAGTAAGAGGGAAAGACATTTCACATTGTATTGAAACAATTAATGAAGAGAAACATATAAAAGAATCCAATAAAAAACATAGTGAGGTTAGTTTGAATGGGTTTTCAAACATGAAAATAGATGAAAATTTCATAGAACTTGACACAAATCTTGTCAATGAAAACAAGCGATTGTTGCTATCATTACATCAAATCAAGAAAAATATAAGAAATAAGGACGTTTTTAAAACAAGTATTGTTAGAAAACCATGCAAGCCATTAAATCATAGCTTTACAAACATCAACATAGATGAAGATACAATGGAACTTAATACAAATATTGTCAATGTAAAAAATAGATCATGTTCCTCATTACACCAACTCAAAAAATACCTAAGAATCAATGATGTTATCAAAACAAGTCCAATTAGAACATAATTGAAGCAACCAAAAATAATACAATACATTACTTCCAAAAAAACATAAGGAATCAATATAGATGTTCAATTATACATTCAAAATAGTGGCCAAACAATAATTTAAAGAAAAATAAAATATGTTCTTGTTTATGATTGTGCAATATGCAATCAAACATGGTTTAAAAGAGATTTCATAGAACAAAATTTGAGAAATGTGTCCAAAGGTAACTGTACATACAAAAAATGCAAAAAGCATTAGAAAAGGACAAAATTATCAAAGTTACCGTTCCAGAGCGAATTAGACATAACAGACAAATTTCCATAGTGAAAGAACTTTATGAATTTGAAGAAAGAATAATAACACTAAGATTACCATTTTTGCAAATATGGGAACTTGGATAGTGTTTTAGAAAACCAAAGTTGGAATCGAGTAGTGGACTAATCAATGTACTTGATGGCATATCTCAAATTCAAATTGCACTTCCTTGTGACATAAATGAATCTAGTATAGTGGTTGTGGCAATTACAATACATTTACTGTTTATAATAATATTTGTTCTTGGGAAAATACAGGTTCATAAAGTCATGAAGGAATTGAGATGATTATGTAAAACTCTATTTTATAAACTAGAGAATGTTAGAATAAACAAAGGTTGGAAACAAGTCTTTGATCGAAACAAGGATGGATATGCATGTGAGATAGATGTAGAAATAAATGATGATAATGATGACTATGATCAAGAGCCAGTAAAAATGTCACTATTACATGGATTTTACAATTCAGATAGTATTTATGAACTTCATAATAATGAAATAAATATTGCTCTAGGTGAAACACTAGTACAAAATGGCTAATTAGTTACCAAAAAAATGACTAAAATTTGCATATAAACAACCATTTTTCAGTCGGTGACTAATAGTAGCTAATTTACAGTATCTTATAATGCGAACAACTTTTAGTCATTTTTAGCTTAGTCATTAATTGGTTGTCTCAATTTTATCGTCTAGTACTATATTTAGTCATAAATTTGGTTATTAATTTAGTCATTGATTTACTCACCAATTGTCAAAACTAATGAACAAATATACAACAAAATATATTAGTATATGATCACTCGAGAAATCCAATTAATGACCAAAATATTGGTTGTGTTATAAGATATTATAAATTAGCTACTAATAGTCACATATATGTAAATTTTAGTCATTGTTGAAACCAATTAATGACCAAATAAACATGACTAAATTTTGATCGTGTTACAAGATATTGTAAATTAACTACTAATAGTCATATATATGAAAAATTTGGTCGTCATTTGTAATCACAAATTTATCATTTGCAGTAGTCATTTATATTTTTTTTGGTAGTTTCATATTCATTATATAAACGAATAATTTAGTAGTTTATATTAATTTCATTTACTTTCATTAATAATCATTATAAATGACTAATTTAATCAAATATTAATTTTATTTATGTTAATCATTAATCAATATAAACTACTTATTTAGCATTTTTAGATTGATTTTATGTGTTCATTATTAATCCACATAAATTAATTAGTATGTTTTTGCAACTAAATTAAAAAAAATATCATACAATGCACATGTTCATCTAATAGGAAAACACAAAGTTACATATGTTAATGACAATACTAAACAATATCAAGTGCAACTATAAATAATTTCAACCACAAATTATATTCTATGAAATATTAAGTATTACAATACGAGTTTCCAACTTAATTGGTTGGACTACAATTTACACATGAAATATTGTTTCATCACTTCAAAACATTATCATTGTGTTTCCAAGGAATTGCAGGTGAATTCACTAACTCTGAAGACTTAACCATCAATATTTATGTGTGTCTCTCATACGAGATATTGGCTCTAAATGTATCATTATATCAGTTATCATTTCTCTCTCTCTTTTGCATTTGTTGCTCTAGTTTATTGTTCTCTTATTTCTTCAATTCCTGTTTCTTACCATCAATACTAAGTTTTTTTTTTTTTTTCTGAAAAAAAAAGATACAATGCAAAGTGTAAGACATGATAGATGATGAACAGTAGAATTCAAACTAAATTATACTATAAGGGATTTGTACAACAAAATAAAAAATGCATTAAAATCCAAACTTCACAATCAATGAATGCATTAAACTCCCTATATGGCATGAGAAAGAAAGTAAATTAGATGAGGTGAAATTTTAAGTCACTACCTCTATTAAAATCATGACCGAAAGAGGGTTATAGTGGCTATATGTTCATTTTTCATGACCTGCAAACATATAGATAAGATTATTAGTCCATTCTTAGCTTCACAATAGTGGAAAAAACAAAAATTATATATATATATATATATATATATATATATATATATATATATATATATATATATATATGGAATAAAAAATTTGTTTCAAACCTAATATTATTTATCATGATCAATACATTATAAGAAATTAAGAATAGACCCACAATTCATGGCGACATTTTCATGACATTAAGAAAATAAATGTAAACATTGTAAAATTGTACATATCTAATATTATAACCTTGCCTCAAAAGTTATATTCTTATACACATCAACACATTTTGAACCAAAAGGATTAGTGTGTTCAACCTTGTGTCTAAATTGTAGCTCGACCGCCATCTCAAAATATTTCTTCCAATCAATTACAAAAAAAATTATATTTCCTATCGCAAAAAAAAGTTATGATGAACCACCCATGGTTTCCTTGGGTCTGCAAAGTCAAAAGATATACTTTCAAATTTCTACATGCCACACTCTCAATACAAACCAATCGCTTGCTTTCTTTATCCTAAAAACCAATACTACTATAGTGGCAATCAACATGGATAATTGAATGAGACTTGCACATATTTTTGCATGAAATTGTTCATAACATTTTTCCACTAGGATTCGGGGCCTCCATTGGACCTTCATACACAAAACCACTCCATATCCCCAACTTCAAAATTTTTACAAAGACCACAACTTCTCCAAATGGTGCTTGAAAAATACCTATCTATTCTGGTCTTGGATTCAATATTAGACCTTACGAAGCACATACGAAATCTAAGTCTTCAATACGAAATTTACCATATTGGTTCATGAAATCCACACAACTCTTAAACAACAATTTTAAGTCGGACATAAAAGTTCTATTCAAATTTTATTGTTTATATTCCTCTAAAATGACAAAAATACAACCCAAAAGCAACAACATTATTAATGCCAACCATCCTACAAGGTGTATTAGACTTAGGCAAGGATGTACATGTAATATTAGACATTGGTGATTTTACAAAATTTAAGGTATTATTAGATATTCCAATAGTTTTTTTTATGTAGGAGAGAGGCAAAGAGATATTTATATGCCAAGAAATATCCATTGATAAAAGAATACCTTAATGCTTGAGAATTCATTTTTGATTCTTAGATACCGACTTAATAAATATTCTTATTGTAGTTATGAACATATTACTTTAACTTTTCCAAACATGTAAAAACACTAATTTATATATTCCATTGATGCGTAAGGTTGAATTGTACATTATTATCTAAACTGAAACGGGCATTCAATTGATACTAATTTTAGTTTTAGGACCAAATTCATACAATGTTATGAAGTCGTTGGAGTCAGGGCCATTCCAGTAATTGTCATAAGATATGATATATATAGAAAACGAAAAAGAGAAAGGTTCTGAATAGTTACTTTGTTTATCTAACATAATAATGAAAAATCCATTTTGAAATGTGATCTTGTTGGTGTGATACCTATCAATTCCAATCTCCAAATTTATCGAGAATATTTTTATGATTTAACATCATGTTCATATAATCCCTGCCATAATTGAATACATGCTTACCTATTTAGTGAGCCAATAGTAGACTATCAATGGGTTATGAAGCACAAAAGAAACACCTTATTCATATGAAAATTCATTATGACATAGCAGTCACAATCCACTACAATGAAAAATGAGTTGTTTTTCTTTCCCAAAAATTATCATCAATGTAAGGTCTTGGATGGATAATTTGATGATTAAATTTAACTCAAACAATTAACATAGTGCCACCTAATAAAGGTTTTCAGATTGCAGTAACTGGGTATATTTAATTTATTCTTCAATACACTATTTTCAAAGACAAAACTAGAGGAAAATATTTAGACCTATTATCTCTATAAAATAAATACAAGAAATTAACCTAATATCACTTCTGCATCACCATATTTTTCCCAATTCCAAGTCTAGTAACTTTATGGATACATCAGAAATTAGATAGTGAATTTAGAAATTTATGTGGTTTTTTCTTGCATGCAAATGAACTGGGGTAGCACCGTTCACAAATACACTAGTTGTGATAGGAACAAAGGCATAATTTGGACAAAAGGTAGAAAAAGCCCACTACAGATTCGTTTAATTTTCATTCTTGTAGATCTTGTAACTTGCTCAATAATATGCATATATAAATCCAAAATTCATTTTCTTAGGTCTATAAAAATACAAAATCAAGGGTTTAGGTAAAAGTTTTTCTACATACTGATCTGCATGGAAATTTTAAAATCCAAGATCCTCATCCCAAAGGAAAATGTATTTGTAGTGAGCAACTACATCTGGATGCAGGAAATTATTTTCAAACAACCTACATTAGAAGTAATCTATTGACTTAGCATGAAATATTTTGTAGTATGTATCCATAAAGAAGAGAAATATATTTAACAATGTCATTTGATTTATTTCCACTCTATGAATAGCTCTATTGCTCCACTCCAAATCACTCCATTTATTTGTGACACCGTCATAGTGGAACAACATCACTATGAAGTTATTTAAAGGAAATTGGAAATAAATTCCCATGTAACACAACCATCAGTTAGTTCAGAAAGGAAATTTAACACGTTGATAACCACCTAAATAATTCATTACAACACACCAATTATTAATTGAAATCATTAAGAAAATTCATTCTAAACAATTTGGTCTACATTCCCCTATTCTATTTCAATTGCAATGCAAGCAAGTTCTACAGACTCTTTACTCGTGACTATAAACATATAAAATGTACAAAAAAAATGATAATCATGAGTTACATAATGACAAAAAATTCAAATATTGATGTAGAAATTATCCAAATTTGTTTAAATGAGAGTAATTGGGATTTAATTTAAGGTATTCTCTCTCTCTCTCTCTCTCTCTCTCTCTCTCTCTCTCTCTCTCTGCATGACCATTAGTTGAAGGAAATGTCAGATATAATGTTCTAGAAATCTATGGGGCACCTTCCTTTAAGTTTTCTAGATTATAGAATAATCCCAGAGAATCCCCAACATCTCTTTTAGAAATATCACATACAATATCATCACATCTCCTTCAAATGTATTTTATAATAACCATCTAACCCTATTTTTTAATTAAGCATGAATAAAATCATTTGTTAATGTAAAATAATAATGTTCTCTAAAGTGAATGCACAGCCTTTCACCAGACTTGTTGATAATAATAAATATCCCAATATTCCTTTTATTATATTCAATGGATGACTCCAATACATGAGAAAGTAATAGATGATAACTCATGTAATAACTAAAATAAATAATTCATATACAACGAGAGAAATGTTCCATTTTCAATATTTAGCATGAAATTTTTTTATGAGAGCTCTAAACACCATCATTAGTATATGGAAAGAAATACTCTAAAACCATGTTAACATGCTTTGAATAAGTTCCAGCTTTATCAAAATTCTAAATTAAGTGAAGAAAGAAATCACAAAAAAGACATGTAGAAACACTTTTTCATAATCACATGTTAATTCTTTCTTAATTCAAATCCCCATGGGAAAAGTCAGCTTAAGAAAAAAAATTATACGGTTATATATTAGAAACAGATTAAAATACGCCAACATATTTGGTTAGCAAGGCAAATATCAAATCCTCCAAAAATCAACCCCAATTTTAGTAGACAAACATTTCAACTCTTCAAGACTATTGTTCACTTGAACCAATTCCAAGTTTGACTGCTTCAAAAGGTGAAAAATATCATTTATAGATATGAAATGGTATTTTCATCCCACTAGAAGGCTTATACATGACATTTTTCAAATGGTTTAACATAATCAATAAATGTAAACATGAAAATTCAAGGTTTTGAACTCTCTATCAATGAGAGATAAATTTTGGCTATGAACTTGCTCTCAGTCAAATAGAAGGTCTACATTATACCCACCTACATATACATATATTTATATATGTAACTAGAAAAAATGCATGGTAGAATACTACATATGAGGCCATAAAGTCCTTCACTTTAATTTTTTAAAAGGTCGTAATTATAGTATGTCATATAAACTCAGAAAAGGTAACCCCGGGCTATAAAATCATATCCCAAAGGACATGTTAAAGAAAACAATTATGGCCTAATTCTCAATGTTGGCGATGTCATATTGTAATCCCTTTAAGGCCAAGGTTTGGTAGAATATAGAGACCCCAATCTTGACATGATTACCACCCAAACCATAACAGGGAAACCCCATGTACATGAAGAAAACTTGTATAGAAATTGATAGGTCATATCCTTCATGTAGTTTAATCATGAATAAGACTAATGTACATTGGTTTCCCTCAGATGATACTAGCATTAATTGCTTCTCCATTACAACTTCATCAACCTTACATAAATGATAGGTAACTAATCTATCCACTTAAAGGTTGTTCACAAATTTGATTCATTGCATTAATAAGGTTATCAATTCAAATTCCCTTATTTTTACCTTGTTAATCCATCCCTCCTCAACTCTCACTCTACTAAAAAAATTCCAATGGTAAGGTATATATATAACCATACTCTTCATGAAGGTAATTCTTGGTGCCATCACCCATTATTGCAACAAAGGGATGTTCTTTATACATGAATATGTACAATTATATGTGCATATATTGTGTGAGAGTGAACCCATACTAATAATGGACTATCCACCTAGAATAAAAGATTGAATGCATATATACCCAAGCATAGGGTTGAGAAGTAAAAGTACCACTCTAACAATATTGAATAAGAAAGTTGGAAATGCATTCCATGTTTTCTCAAAAATGGAGGTTTTGGAGATGCCATTATCAAAGATGCAATATTCAACTTCACTCAAGCTCAAGATATGGATAACAATGCTTCTTTCAAGGAAGAATAAACGTAAAATGTTAACAATTAGTGTTGGTCAAAGTTATCATTGATGTCAATATGTCATTATTGGAGATAGAAAATATTCTTGTGATAACCCTTTTGTAATGTTTCCCTCTCCTCATGTGATAACCCTTTCATGATGTTTCCCTAATTACATGACAAAACCTTAAGTACATTTATGACCTAAGCTATAGAAGATGTTCATGATGTCCTAGTCCTTGTTTCTTATTTAAGAAGCATTAACCCTAACACTATGCATGAATGATACCCTTAATGAATATATGAAACTCTATTCCACATACATGAATGACTTAATCATCCATAATGATGAACTAAGAATTCCTTACCATAAAACACTCTTAGGAACATGTATGCACATGTAATGACAAACTCTTTTTCCCTAGCATAGTTCAATGCAATAAATGTATAAATTCATGAAGCCCTAAATGCCATGCTAAAGATGCCCTAATCCTAATAAGCTTAAAGGCCTAAGTCTAAGAAGAATAATCCCTAGAAATTTCCAAAACATAAGATCCTAAAGGCTTCCATAAATAATATTATGATGAAAATTCATATTTTCATATCCTTGAACTCTCACAATATCTTTTGCTAGGGTTTTTGTCACAAACCCTAGATTCTGTCACCAAAATTAAATTTTAGATATCAATAATTTATTTTAATCATAGAAAAAGCATTATTTTGTCCAAGAGGATCTTGTATCAGTTCAAATCGATAGGGAAGTCCAGTTTATTCTTCAATTTCTTCAGTGATCCAATCAAAGTCTTCAGTCATGGTGCAAGTAAAATGTGGTTCATTGTGCAAGTTACTTCATGGTTATGTCATTATGTGGTTAAATGGTGTGGTGAAAACCTCTAGTGGTGATCCATGTGGATATTGGTGGTCACCCGCCTATTCCACTTGGGGCATTACCATTGTCTCTTTCAGTTTTTCAGTTCCGGCACAACTTACTATTTTTACCAGTTTTTCTGGTCTTGAACTTCCAGAGCCGTTTTGAGGCCCTAAATGATGTTTTTTGAGCATCGTTTGTCTAATGAATATGATCCTGTTCCAGAATTTATATTCATGGTGATAATTATAGTCATCGAATAGATATTTCTAATGATGTATCATGTGTGTCAAACAGAGATAGTATGCCGAAGTTACGTCCCCGAGAGGTTGAAACACTAATTTACCCAAACAGGGCCCATATTTTTGGCGCTTTATCTCCTAGCGTTAGGTTTTTGGACTTTTAGAGTTCTCCATTGTTTCTGCATAATAAATAGGCCCTCGAGCCCTATTGTAAGATAGTTCATAGGTCTGTAGTCGCCACATCTCTTCTCAGAGATTCGCTACGAGCACCCTAGCTATTTTATTTCCATTATGTTTGTAAGCATATTTCTGTTATTTGATATTAATGAAATGAAGCCTTATTTCCACTGCATCTCTATGTTTATGGTTATTTCTATATTATGTTGTATTCCTTCATAAATCCGGATCAGTGGTATCAGAGCGATCTACTTTTTCTCGATCGTTCTTTGCATGTCCCCAATGAGGTCGGGGTATAAGGAGTTAGGGCTCGATCTATTGGAACCTTTGCAAGATCAGCCTTGCAAACCCCGACGGATGCCCATGGGGGACAAAAAGAAGGATGAGGGAGCAGGAGATCCTATCAAAATATTGCTCGAGGAGGCCCTCGAAAAACAAATGAACATGATGATGGATAACTTTGCCCAGATCCTTCAACGACTACCCACCGACGGCGCATCTGCATCCAGCAGCCACTCTAGAGGTGCGACTCCCTTTAAGGTACAAGTAAATTTTTACATTCCCATATTTGAGGGTCAAATAGATGTATATGCCGTAGATATATTGTTGAATCTATTAGAAGGATATTTCTCGATTCATGATTTTTCAGACCGGGAGAAGATTATTTTTGCACTCCTAAAAGCTACCCCCATGTCAAGGACTGGTGGGAAACCTACTATGAGAAAAAGGATGATATAGAAGCCTCTTTTTTCTTGGCCATACCCACTTGGAATTCTTTCCGAGACGCCATCAAGGAACAATAATATCCTGTGGGGAGCTATGAGGACAAGTACATACAATGGACCACGATGCGACAACAAAGGGATCAAGATGTGAATGAGCTGACAAATTTGTTCGATACCCTATGCATAAAGTTGGGTATCAAAGATTTAGAGAAAAATCTGGTGCTAAAGTATCACAGTTGTGTACATAGATACATTGCGGAGGAAATGGAGTTCCTCAACATCTCCTCGCTTGGTACAGCATACTGGTATGCTGCCAAGATTGAGAAGAAATTCAAACAGAAGAAAAGAGACTTTGGATCTGCGAATCAAAAGCAAGGGAAAGGTGCTCCCAAACCGTAGAACAAAGGACAGAGCCAAGGCATGGTGGCTCAAGACAACTTTTCAAAGCCACAAGCAAAGAACAACACCGCAAAGCCAAAGAAGGACACGAGGAGGTGGTGTGAGTTTCATAAGAGCTCCACTCACAACACAAGTGAGTGTCAGGCCAAGCAGTCGCTGGTGGCCAAGATGAGGGCTTCTGAGTCAGATGCATGCTTCAAATTTGAATCAGAGCCTAACAAGGGGAATGAAAAAGGGGAATAGATTATTGATGTGGAGCCCAACGCCACTTTTGCCACTACGAAGGTCCATAAGGAGGAACTGGAAGATCTAGAGGAGGAGGAACGTCTCTTCCTCTCTCATATGTGGGTAAAGGGCTCCCCGATATAGTTCATTGTCGATAATGGGAGCCAAAATAACCTCATTTCAGCAGATTCCATGAAGCAGATGGGCTTTCCGACCACAACTCACCCACTTCCATACACCATCGGGTGGCTTCACCAAGGATGAGATATCTGTGTCAGCCAGCAATGCCGCCTTCCATATAGCATCAAGCCCTTCACGGATGAGGTATTATGTGACATTGCTCCTATTGATGTTTCTGATGTATTAATAGGAGAACCATACTTGTGGAAGCGTCATGCTATGTATGAGTCTCGACCTCGCGCTGTTATTGTTACTTTGGGAAATAAGTTGTATAGGATACCAGAGGTACCACCTCCTACCGCTATCTCTTTGGTTACTACAAAAAAATGGAGTAAGCTCATTTCCCAAACCAAGAAATTGATTTTCCTGATGATCCGCCCCCAGGGCAAGAAGAAGATTGTGGGCACGACCTCTAGACAGGGCTCCTCTGCACGACAACAACAAATGGACAAGGTTGTGGAGGAGTACAGGGACATCTTCACCTCACCCATAGGGGTTCCTCTGCACTGTTAGGTCAAGCACCCGATTGATCTGGCCCTAGGTGCACTGCTACCCAATGGACCGATCTATCGGTGATCTGTTCTGAAGAATGATGAAATCAAGATGCAGATTCAGGAGCTGTTGTAGAAAGGTCACATCCGACCAAGTTCATCACCCTGTGGGAGCCCGATCGTGTTGGTACAGAAGAAGGATGGGACATGGATACTATGTATTGACTATCAAGAACTGAACAAGATCACTGTCTAGAATAGGTACCCGATCCCACAGATTGATGACCTTCTGGACCAACTCAAAGGGGTGAAATATTTCATCAAGATCGACTTGAAGTTTGGGTATCACCAGGTACCAATCAAACCCTCTGATATGAGGAAGACTACCTTCAAAGCCAAGGAAGGCCTTTCCGAATGGTTGGTCATGCATTTTGGGTTGACGAATGCTCCCACAACCTTCATGAGGTTGATGGATGACATATTGCGGCCATTCACCAACTCATTTGTAGTGGTGTACTTAGGTGACATTCTGATCTTTAGCCAGACTTGGGAAGAGCACCTCCACCACATCCGACAAGTCCTCCAAAAACTGTGACAACACAAGTTGTGTGCCAATTTGGAGAAGTGCACTTTCGGCATGACCCAAGTTCAATATCTGGGATACATTATTGATGAAAGGGGGGTGCATGTGGATCCAACCAAGATCCAAGTCATTCGATATTAGCCAGCCCCAACCACTATAATTTCTACCATAGGTTCGTGTCAGGATTCTTTCATATCACTTGGCCCTTGAGTCAAGTCACCAAGGGAGGAGCGAGAGAAAAATTCTTTTGGTCGGAATGTCAACAAAAGGCGTTCACAGAATTGAAAAATTGCCTCTGTTCTGCCCCGGTGCTCACATTACCAGACTTGCAACAACCATTTGAGATTGAGACACATGCCTCTGACTATGCTATTAGGGAAGTTATTACTCAATAGAGACATCCAGTGGCATATCACAGTGATACATTGTCTGGCACAGTTCACAAGTATCCCACTTATGAAAAATAAATGTATTCCATCGTGCAAGCTTGTCGACAATGGAAGCATTACATTTTGGGGAAGGAAACAATCATCCACACAGACCACCAGCCCCTACAGTTCATACAAATACAAGGGAAGTTGCAGAACGATCACCATCAAAAGTGGTCCACATATCTGCAAAAGTTTCATTTGAACGTCAAGTACAAGAAGGGTAGCACCAATAATGTTGCAGACTGCCTCAGTCGACCACCGATCATGGCGCTCACAACAATTCTCAACTCTTGTGGGCATGAGACTTTTGATTGTCCACTTCTCTATGAGAGGGACCCAGACTTCAGCCACACATATAAGGCATTCTTGGGGGGTATGAAAGTTTGCAATTTTCACCTCCAAGATGCACTTTTATGTCACTTGGGACACCTTTGTGTTCCTTCAAGCAAGAGTGCCAAGATGATATGGGAAGCACACTACATTCGAGTCACTGGGCATTTCAGGGTCGAGAAAACAGTAGCAGTACTGCAAAAGTATTTCTATTGGCCGAACCTTTGAAAGGATGTCGGGAAGCACATCAGATCCTACACTGCTTGTGCCATTGCCAAATCGACCATCAAGAAGCAAGGCCTATATACTCTTCTGCCTACCCCTAGTCGACCTTAGGAATCCATATCCATATATTACATGCCAGGCCTGCCTTATACTAAGCATGGAAATGACTATGTTTTCGTGGTCGTCGACAGATTCTTGAAGATGGCCATTATGGCGGCCTGCAAGAAGAATATCACAGCAGAAGCCACTGCTAAACTCTTCTTTGAATGAGTGTGGGTGCACTTTGGGATCCCACAATATATCATATCAGATTGGGATAGCAGGTTCCTCAGCACATTTTGGTCCAGCCTCTGGTCAATGCTGGACACCAAGCTCACCAAGTCCACAACTTTCCATCCCCAAATAGATGGCCAGACAGAGGTCGTCAACTGAATGATTGTAAACATTCTACACATGTACAATTCAAAGCATTCACTCATATGGGATGAGAGCCTCCCCTATGTACAACATAGTTATATTCGGGCTCTCCATAGCTCAATTGGCCACAACCCCTTTTAGGTGGGCTTGGGATTCCAGCCACTATGTCCCATTGACATAGCCATGCCATTTGCGGCTACTCAGGCCGATTCGGTCATGTCCAGTCTAAATTTGACAAAGAAAATAGCTTCATCGAGTGCACTCAGCACATCCGCCAACAGGTTCATGACGTATTGACAGAGCCAATGCTAATTACAAGCAATGCCATGATCAATATCAAGTGCCACACAACTTCGAGGTGAGCGACAAAGTGTGGCTACATGTGTAGAAGGAGTGCCTCACTGGACCCCATCGCAAGCTTTTCTAGCTCCGATATAGGCCATACACCATCACCAAGGCTGCAGGGAACAATTCCTTTGAGCTCAGTATTCCACCATTCCTTGGTTTTCACCCAGTATTCAATGTGGACCGCCTTCGTCCTTACTTCCCAACTCTACTGGAAACCTCTGACATTGCAGAACAGCTCACACCAACAGATCTAAACCCAGACTGCATGGAACAGGCCACCACAGATTGTATCATGGGCATGCAAATAAATAACACTCGGCAATAAAATATCCAGCTATATCGGGTTGTCAAAGTTGGCCAACTCCTGCACCAAGGAAGGTGGTTCACCAGGGACCAAGTTCAACAGAATTTTCCTCATCTCATGGAGGAACTTAACGCAATGGGGACCATTGCTTCCTAAAGGGGGAGGAATGATCCAGGTGGATATTGGTGGTCACCCACCTATTCTACTTGGGGCCCCACCATTGTCTCTTTCATTTTTTTCAGTTTCGGCACAACTTACTATTTTTAGCGGTTTTCGGGTCTTGAACTTCCAGAGCCGTTTTGAGGCCCTAAACGACATTTTTTGGGCTTCGATTGTCTAGCGAACATGTTTTTGTTTTGGAATAAATATTTGTGGTGAAATTTGTAGTCCTCAGATAGATATTTTTAATTATGTATCAATTGCATCAAACAGAGATAGTATGCCGAAGTTATGTCCCCGGGAAGTTGAAACACCAATTTACCTAAACGGGGCCCATAGTTTTGGCGTTTCATCTCCCAGGGTTAAGGTTTTTGGACATTTAGAGTTCTCCATTGTTTCTCAATAATAAATAGGCACTCGAGCCTCATTGTAAGACAATTCAGAGGTCTGTAGCTGCCACATCTCTTCTTATAAATTCGCTACCAGCACCCTAGCTATTATATTTCCATTATGTTCATAAGCATATTTATGTTATTTGATATTAATGAAATGAAGCCTTATTTCTTCTGCATCTCTAGGTATATGGTTATTTCTATATTATGTTGCGTTCCTGCATAAATCCGGATCAAGTGGTGATTATGGGGTGAAATATCATAAGTTGTAAAAACGTATGGTAAAAACCTATGCTAATACCTAAGCACTTAAACCTATGGTGATAGCATAAACCATATGTAACAATGTAATGCTACAAACCTATGGTGGTGAGCGCATACAAAACTATCTTATAAACCTTTCGGACTATGTAAAAGAACCATATTATAGTCTTAACTACAACTGGGTCTTGACTGTCGGGCAAAGATAGCAATCACATGTGAACAGGGTTTACCAAGACCACCCCGTAGTTGAAATGTTAATGCGTTGACCACCATGAACACAATAGGAAGTTTAGTCACTCAGATATAAATCTGTCACATGGACAGTTGGCTGCCAGTGTGTCGAAACTGTCGATGGGCCAGAACACCGAGGTGGTAGACAATCACATGACCGAAACCCGGTCACATGGAATTTAGTTAAACCAATCCACTGTTTGTAGAACCATCGGGTTAATTTTATATCTAAAGTTCATTTTTAGGTTTTGTATTTATTTTGTGCGATATGTTATTAATGGACCATGTAACAAATCCTAAGGTATTAGAACACCATTGCACCGAGAACCTTATCACATTTATTTCCAAAACAATATGTCATTTTTGGACTAAGGGGTTCGACCTGAACCTGAATTTTATTGCAAAATTTAACCATGACACCATGAGTGGAAGGAGGAGTGTTTTTGAAGCCTTGCATTCATAATTCTGTAAGAGAGAGGTTTTTTTCTTTCAGGTGTATCTTGGTCATCCGGAGGTGGAATTTTGCGTTGAGATAGGCGTTTGAAAGCTAGGAGGGAGAAATTTTTATTTAAAGAGAAGAGAGGTTCCTGAGATCACGTTCAGTCTGGTGAATTTCTGTGTAAATACCTCCTTGGATCATTACTTAATAAAACAGACACCCATCTTTAAAGCAGACCCGGATACGTAGTCCACTAGGTACGAACTCTGTAATAAATGTTTCTATCTCTTTTATTTGATTCAAATTCATGTTTAATTGTGATTCTTAAGTTCTAGATTAAGTCATAAAATAAATTTCTTTCCTTCAGTCCTCCACAATAATCAATAAAGTTAACAATCAATTCACTTTGGAAAATATTCAGTCCTCATTAGGGGAATTTTGAGCTCTAAAATGGGCCTCCTAAGAAAAATGTACAACCAAAATAAACTTTATCAAAACCAATAGGATTCAAGATGATGATTTCAACCATGGGGGTGATTCACCATTTTAAGTAAAAGGGTAAAAATATAAAAAAATAATAAAATAATAAACTACTTTTTCAACTCGTATTTTCAACTTATCTCCCAAAGTTTTTACTCAAATTTTGAGTGGGAGTACTCATTGGATGCAAAATTTAATTCCTCATCCAAGGAGTACCGATGTTTCATACTTTTGATGGATCATGTTACACGAAAAATGAGAAATACATGAAAAACGTGATTGTAATCACATTTTTCATGTATTTCTCATTTTTCGTGTAGCACGATCCACCAAACGCATGGAAGATGGGTACTCCTTGGATGAGGAATTAAATTTTGCATCCAACGCGTACTCCAACTCAAAATGTGAGTAAACATATTGAGAGATAAGTTGAAAATACAAGTTGAAAAAGTAGTTTTTTCTTTTTCCCTCTAAAATTGTATGACGTAATCAAATATTATTTTATTATTTCCACTATTACTTTACAATTTACTTAGGAGGCCCATTTTAGACCTGAAAATTCCCGTAATGATTTCAGATCTATTTCAGATCATATATATTTTGGTATCAGAGAAGGTTGCATTTTTTTAGTATTTTTGCCAGTGAATGTTAACCAGGGACAGGTTGCGACATGGAGAAGGAATGCTCGAGGAGATTGACTCAAAAGTTTGAAAGTAGAAAGTCGCTCAAAAATAGAGAATGGGAGGATCTGATGCAGGTGAAACCTTTGAAGTGAAGGTCATGGGAAATGAACGGGTTCAACAAATGTTTTTGAACATGCAGCAGATGTTGGGAGAACTCTATGAAAATAAGAAGGCGAGAGATGCAACTTCATCTTTGAAAGTAGCGAGGAAGGAAAAGGGAAAAGGAAAAGTTGATAAACCTTAATCTCCTCCATCATCTTCATTATCATCATGTTCTTCTTCTTCCAGTTCAGATTTTGAAATAGAAAAGAAACCTCAGAAATCATATCTTTTGAAACTTGATGTAAAATTTGAACTACCTTTTTATGATGGCAAAATGAATCCTAAGAAGTTAGATAACTTGATTAAGTAGTTAGAAGTGTATTGCAGAATTCAGAACATTTTTAATGAAAGAACAGAAATACAGTTAGCTACACTTAGAATGGGGAGAACAAATTTACTCTAGTACGAAAGTAAAACTCAAGTAGATTGAAAGTGGAAAGGTAAATTCATATTTTCATGGTGTAAGTTTCTGAAATATCTTAGAAAAAAATTCTATCCTTTAGGATACATGCAGAAAGATGTTATTGATTGGAAACATTTGAGGCAAGGTAAAGGGAAAAATGTTTAGGAGCTTACTCAGGAGTTCAGAAAGAAATATTTGGCACTTGGTATCCCATTGGATACATGCGAAATTTTATTAAATTACATCAGAAGTTTACATTCTTATTTAAAACATATGTTATTGATGTTTAATCCCAATGACTTTGATGAAGTTTGTGTTTAAGCTATACATATTGAATCAGGTGGCAGATTATTCAAGATTTCACATAAAACATCCAAATAGTTGAAAATCAAGGATTCCAAAGACAACAAGAGGAAGAGCATTTCAAAGGGAAAGAAAAAATCGCCAGTTCAAATGGAATGTGAAAGACCTACTTGTACTAAACGCTAGAGGATTGGACATGATGAAGACATATGTTGGAAAATTCACCCAAAACTCAAACCAAAGAATTTCCAAAAAAAAAAGGGTGAAAAGAAGGATAATATAGCACTCGAAGAAGATTTGGGCTCCAACTCAGGTGATGAAAGGAAAATAACTGCAATGGTTTCAACAGGTAAACATTCTGATGCTAGTTCAAGTTCCAGTACTTATGCATATTCTTTAAACATAAATAATCTGGATGAGGATAAAGAGTTGAATTATTTCATGTAAGTATAACTTCTAACCACAAAAAAATAGACACATTATTTGACAGTGGATCACAAGAAAATTTAATATATGAAAAATTAGTTAATAAATTGGGTTTGGAGACACAGAATCATCCAAGACCATACCCATTATGTTGGCTAAAATAAAATACTCAGATTAATGTCACAAAGCAGTGTCGTTTAAAATTTTCCATCACAACTAACTACATTGATGATCTGGATTTAGATGTGATTCCATTACACATATGTGGAGTAGTGCTAGGAAGTCCTTATCTCTATGATGGTGATGTTGTGTTTCATAGGAAAGAGTATAAATATCACCTTAAGAAATATGGGATTGAATACATTGTCAGGGAACATAAAATCAAAACACAATTGGATTTGGTTACTACTAATCAAATGAAGAGGCTAATATGTTCAAGTAAAAGATATGTACTCATGGTTGTAAAAGAACAAAATAAGGATCAACATGATGCCTTTTTAGGTTGTGAATCCTAGTTTAAAGACAATTTGGTTAAAGTGGTAGATTCTTTTCAAAGTCTATTTAAAGAACCAAAACATCTACCTCCTAAATGGGAAGTACAACATGAGATAGAATTGATGTCTAACGCCCCTCCTCTTAATGTCGGAATGTATCGCATTTCAGACATAGAGAATGAAGAAATAAATAAACAAATCCAAGAGCTAGTTGAAAAAGGCTTCATTCGACCCAGTTCATCTCCATGTGGTTCACCCATAATTTTAGCTCCTAAGAAAGATAGGAAATGGAGAATGTGTGTCTAATTTAGGGCCTTAAACAAAATCATAATCAGGAACAAGTATCCTTTACTTGACCAGTTGAAAAATGTTGTCTATTTCACTAAGTTGTATTTGCGTAGTGGGTATCATCAAATCCGCATTGCAGAAAATGACATCTGGAAAACTGCATTTAAAATTAGGTAGGGGCTATTTGAATGGTTAGTGATGCCTTTTGGTTTGTGTAATTCTCCATCAACTTTCATGTGGGTTATGAATGATGTATTCTGTCATAAATTGATAAATTTGTCATAATATACTTAGATGATATCCCGATTTTCAATTCCAGTATGAAAGAGAATGTTACACATGTTAAACGAGAATTTGAAGTGTTTCAAAGGGAAAAAATGTACCTTAAATTTTCCAAATGTGATTTTTGGAAAACTTCATTGATTTATCTTGGTTACAAGTTGGAGGTGGTCATTTGAAAATAGATCCAGCTAAAATTGAAGTGATTGTTAAGAAGCCAAGACCATAGAATGTGATTGAAGTTAGGAGTTTTCTAGCTGTAGTTCAATATTGGATAAAATTCATTTCTCAGTTCTCTTTGATTGCATCATCGTTACATGATTTAACAGGTTCTAAAGTTTCCTTTTAGTGGGGAGGGAAACAACAAAAATCTTTTGATACACTTAAGCAGAAAATTGTCACAGCACCAATATTAGCTTTACCAGATCTTCAACAGCCATTCTAAATTGAAACACATGTTAGTGGTTATGCAATGGGTGTAGTCTTACTTCAAAAAGGGAAACCTATTTTTTTCATTCAGAAAAAATTTCAAAGGAAATTGAAAATATATCGACATATGATAAAGAACTATTTTCTTTGGTTGAAAGTGTTAAGAAATGGAAACACTACTTAATAGCTAAGGAAACAGTGATTCACACAGATCATCAGCCACCTCAGTACCTTTAGTCTCAAACTAAGTTGCAACAATCTCGCCATTACATATGGGTGGGATTTCTTCAGCAACTTCACTTAGTAATTAAGTACAAGAAAGGTGTAACAAACAAAGCAGTTGATATGTTGTGTATCCCATCTTTGAATGCTTCAATGGTGCTGCAGAATAGCTCTCTAAAACATGAAAGTTATTTAGAACAATATAGTACACATGATGATTTCAAAGATATTTTTGAATCACTAACTCAAGATACTCAGGTGGAAGAAATCAATTTTCATGTTCATGACAGATTGTTATATCATCTGGGTAAGTTGTGCATACCACAGACAAAAAGGGCACATTTTATTTGGGAATCACATTCTTCTCGCATTTTCAGGTCATTTTTGCATAAGCAAGACAATGACACAAATTCAAAGGATGTGTTATGTGTTCAACAAGCAAACCAAAAAATCGAAATATTGGCTTGTATATGCCACTTCTAGTTTCTTTGCGACCATGGGACAACATGTGCATGGACTTTGTTGGAGGAATTCTTATGTCCAGGAGAGGGCATTATTACATGTATGTCGTGGTTGATCGTTTCAGAAAGATGTGCATTATTGTTCCATGCAAAAATCAAGTGACTGCTAAACAAACTGCATATATGTTCTTTCAACAGGTATGGGTTTATTTTGGGTTACCTACTTCCATCATTTTGAACTGAGAAACTCAAGTTTTAGGAGAGTTTTGGTACACTTTGTGGGGTCCCATGGACACAAATCTGAAGAAGAGCACAACTTTTCATCCACAGGCTAATGGGAAGACAGAAGTGGTAAACAGGATAGTGATACATATTCTCTGAGGTTACTTCAGAAAACATCCTAAGTTGTGGGATGAATCTTTACCTTATGTGAAACATGCCTACAATTGAGCTTTACATTATACGACTAAGCGGTTGTCATTTGAAACATGTTTCAGGTATATACCAAAGTCATCAATGGATTTCATGTTTGGTGAAGACGATAAAGTGGATGGACACGAAAATACAAATAAATCAGTTAAGTTCATTCAACATATACAATAGATACATGAAGTAGTGTGAGATCAATTAGAGAAGAGTCAAGCCAATTAAAAAATGCGCCATGACGAGAATCGAGTGGATCATCATTTTCAGGTCAGTGATCAGGTATGGTTGTATATTAGTAAAGACAGGTTGAAAGGTGAAGGTAAGAAACTGAAATCCATTAAGTATGGTACTTTCAGTATTGTGGAAAATATTGGAAATAATGCATTCCAGTTAGATTTACCTCCTTACATGTGTATTTATTCAGTTGTAAATGTAGAAAATATGAAGTTGTATGAATCTTTGATGATCATTGATCCACAGAAAGATACACAGATTCCTACAGTTGATGATTTTGCACCTAAGTATATGAATGAGTTGCAGGAAGATACCATCTTGGACATGAAGGTGCGCACTTCAAGGAGTGGATATGTTGAATATCTTCGAGCGGGACTCAGGACATCAATCTTAGAAAGGCGAGCTGGATGGAGATCAGAAGAGTGAGGGAGATGTACCCTCACCTAATATATGCTTAAATCAAAAAAAATTTGGTCCAAAAGCTTTCAAGTGGAGAGGATTGATCTAGGAGGATCTTGCATCAGTTTAATTCGACAGGGAAGTTTAGTTCAGTTTTTAGTTTCTTCACGGTGAGCTAATGATAGTCTTCAGTCATGGTATGAGTAAAATGTGGTTCATGGTGCAATTTAATTCATGGTTATGTCATTATGTGGCTAAATGGTGTGGTGAAAACATTTGGTGGTGATTATGTGGTGAAATATCATAAGTTTTAAAACCATATGGTCAAACCCTATGTTAAGACCTAAGCGCTTAAACCTATGTTGATAGCATAAACCATATGTAACAATGTAATGTTACGAACCTATGGTGGTGAGCACATACAAAAATATGTTATAAAAAATTCAAACTATGTCAAAGAACAGTATTATATTCTTAACCATAGCTGGGTCTTGAATTTCAGGTGGAGATTTCAATAACATGTGAACAAGGTTTACAAAGACCACCACGTAGTTGAAATGTTAACGCGCTAACCTCCAGGAAGACCGCATGAATTTTAGTCGCCCGGATGTAAAGCTGTCACATGGAAAATTGGCTGCGAGCATGCCAGAACCACCGGGCGAAACCACCGAGGTGGTAGACAGTCACTTGACTGCAACCTAGTCACATGATAGTGAGTTCAACCACTCCGCTATTTGCAGAACTGTCGGGTTAATTTTACATACAAAGTTCTTTTTTGGGTTTTGTATTTGTTTTGTGTACTATATTATTAATGGACCATGTAACAAATCCTAAGGTGTTATAACACAATTTCAACAAGAACATTATCACATTTATTTCCAAAACCATATGCCATTTTTATCCCAAGGGGTTTGACTTGAACCTGAATTTTATTATAAAAGTTGGCCATGATGCCATGAGTGGAAGAAGGAGTGTTTTTGAAGGTTTGTATTCAGAATTCTATAAGAGAGAGGAAGTTTTCTTTCAGGTGTATCTTAGTCGTTCGAAGGCAGAATTGGGCATTGAGACAAGCATTGGAAAGGTTGGAGTGAGAGATTTTTATTGACGGAGACTAAAGGTGCTTGTGATCACGTCCAGTCTGGTGAATTTCTGTGTAAAGACTTTCTTGGATCCTTCCTTAATAAAACAGATGCCCATCTTGAAAGCAGACCCAGAGACATAGTCCACTAGGGACGAATTCTGTAAACAATGTTTGTTGTCTTATATATCTTTCCTTTGCTGAAAATTCATGTTTAATTGTGCTTCTTAAGTTATGGATTAAGCCATAAAATCAATTTATTTCCTTTGGTCTTCCACACTAAGCGATCAAGTTAACAATCAATTCACTTTGTCAAATATTTAGTCCTCTTTCAAATCATTATTACATGTAGGGTTTCATTATCATGCCCTAGAAACTTATATCAATCTCTACTAGGGTTTTATCATAAACCCTAGACACAAACATCAAAATTTTAATGTTAGATTTAAAATAGCTCGATGAAGATAGGGTCTCAATTAAACGAAAGCATATTCATCTAGGGTTTCATTCGTAGGATTTTTCATTTATTATTGCAACAGTTTTTTCATAAACCCTAATTCATCAAACACTCAAAAAACTAGGGTTTTCATCATATATTTTGGACATCAATAACAAACCTAAAAGGTTAGGCTTTTATATTGAATCCTAAAGGTTAGGGTTTTACCAAAGTGAGCGAAAGATAGAGTATGATAAGGGTTGATTTAATTCGAATATTAATCACCCTAAAATATAATCTTCATGAGTCAAAACCCTAGACATGACACAGTTAGTAGTATAAAGTAAATTTCAAAATTATTGTACCTTTTAATATGAAGAATATTATGAATCATATGGTCTCAAACATACCTTGAGTTGATTATCTTTACAAACCTTTTATGGGTTTCTTTATTGAAGGGTTTCCTCTTATCGTGACAGCATATTCATGGTCCATTTCCATACGAGTCTTATTTTATTAGAGTGTACAAGGATCCAACTCGATTTATCATGTCTGCTATATTTTTCTTCCTTTAAAATATACCTGCAATACTCATTGACAAGCAGAACCAAAATATACAAGTACAATAGCGTGATGATTATCTAGAGTTTCCATTACCCTTTTAGAGAATGAATTTCTAGGGATTTTGACTACAAGCATCAACTAGCTCTAAAGAGCAATATTTAAAAACCTAGACATCATTCAATTTTATTTTTGCAAAGTATTTTCATATATCTACAAAACCTAGATATAATTAACAAGAGAATTAGGATTAGGGTTTCAATATGTTCAATCTAGGATCTATAATCCTTGGACATTTACAATATTGAACAAAATAAAAATTTACAAACCGTAGAATCATGTAGGAAACTAAACCATAAAATATTTTTTAATAGAAGCTATACATACCTCAAGATTTCATACCACCATTTGCAATGACTTAAGAAAATTTATTCCAAGTTTTTACCTTAATTTCTCTTCAAATGGCTAGGTCTACAATAACTTCCAGATATTGAACAGAAATAAAATAATAGCAATGAAAAAATAATGATGCAACATTAATTTTCCATGATAAAATAGAAATATATCCAATATCCAGATTTCAGTTAGACTAGTGATTTCGATAGTGTTTCAATGGAGAACATTCAGTTCAACATTTAGTGGAAAACATCCAGAACTAAAACCTGATCAATTCAAGAATTATAATTCATTCACTACTCGTATGCCAAACTTCTATGATATTATAATCTCCAACTTAAAATTTTATTAATGGGTCCTATGCCACTCGATTGCATTGTGGTAGATACAAGTCTTGACAACAAGACATAATTTTGGGTCACCTGAGGTGCCTCACAATGTTGGCTCAATTGCGTACTTTCACATGCAAGTAGTTGTTGTCCCCACAAATACTGTCCACATCACCACTGGTTCAATTGAGGTAAGACAAGTCCCCGACAATTTGCATTTCCACAACTCCCCTACGATGAGATTCCACAGACATGCTAATCGATTTTTTCTACCGTTTCAATCCTTTGACACAAGGAATGATGCCTCGGGTTATGATTCTGTAAATATAAATCGCTACACTCTTAAATTTAGGAATTCAATAAAAAATGGAATGTTTTTATCTCCAGGGTTTCATCTGGAAGTGATGTCGTAACCCATAATTTCGCTTTGATTTTGAGCAAAAATGTTGAAAATATTAAATTCAGCTGCTAGCCTTTGGGCAGGAAGAACAAAGTACAACAACAGCAGCAGTAGCGCAGAGTTTTGAGTGCACAACACTCTGTATTAAAGAAGAATGAAGAACGTAAGGAGAAGAATTTACTGATGATGGGCTGTAGCCAAGTATGACAGAGAAAGGAATTAATTTTGAAGTATGGGCAAAGTCATTTTTGACAGAGGAATGAAGATTTCCCATAGTTCAAGTCTACGGAAGAGCAGAATTCATTAAGACAGTCATTTCGGGCTTAAAAGCCCTCAACAACCAAAGGAATGAAATATTGAATGAAACAGGCGGAAGTCACTTATGAAGCGGAAGGACAAGTGGTCCCTACCACTTGAGCGCAAAAGCGCAAGATCAAAATTTCAGAAGTTTAGAAGACCAAGTGTCTTGTTGATGTGGAAATCTGCGATGTGCGATGTGTACCATCGCACAATCGCATATCGCATATTTCAATGTTGTCATCGCTCTCCGCCATCGCAAGTTAGTTTGTTGCGATGTGCGATTGTCGCGCTATCGCACGATCGCAACATCGCATATTCCAATTGCTATATGTTCCGCAGGTTTGAAAGTTGCGATATGCGCCATCGCATATCGCAAAGTCGCATTGTCGTAAATCGCATTTTCGTTTGATCGCAAGTTTTGTTGTTCCGCCGTTCCGCCATCGCACATTACAAAATGGTTGACTGCGACGTGGACCCCACTCGTACGTCGAGCCATGATAAAAGTTTTATGTTCGCAAAGGTTTTCATTTGTATTTGTTTTATTTTCTTTGTTTTATGTTTTATATGTGTCTCGTATTCACCGCGCCATATATATGATATAAAAGGCCCGTGAGGCGTGTAGAATGTATTATTGCATTGTGAATTGTTTTCGCACAGCAGAGCGGAGCAAAAGGAAAACACAACAATGTTGTATTGTTTTTTAAGAGAGACAAAGATTAGATTGTTTTAGCACTGCGTCTGTAGCAGTCGAACACATTTTGTGAATCCCTCCGTTGAGGAAGAAATTTGTAACAGTTTTTTTTAAGTTCTGTTAATCAAATAGAAGAAAGCATTTTCATGCCATCTCTGTCTGGGATTAAAATTTCTGTTTTTTAAAAGTTCTCTGTGTTTAGAGGAGAGCGTCATTCTCTCCACTGTTTTCTTGGAATTTCCAAAAAGTCCAACATGGTATTAGAGCTAGTTCAGGCTCTTCGAAGGTTTCAAAGAAGCTGAAGAAGAAGAAGACTTGTTGCAGCGTTTTCTCCAGCAGAGTGAAAGCTCAACAGGAGTCACAGTCAGGTATTTCTCAAAGATAAAAGTGCAGTTGTTTATTGTTTAAGGAGTTTGTTCTTTCAAGAAGGAAAGACAATTTATTTAAGCTTAGAGTTCAGTTTTGAAGCAATGGCTGGACCAAGCACTGGTATGAGTCTTGGAAATGTTCAGCTTCCACAATTTAATGGAAAGAATTATGATTATTGGGCCATTACCATGAAAGCCCTGTTTGTTTCACAAGACTTATGGGAGTTTGTAGAAGATGGTTTTGTTGAACCAGCTGATGAGCAGGCTTTTAATGCCTTAACTCAAGCAGAGAAGGATTTATTGAAGAACAATAGAAAGAAGGATGCTAAGGCCCTCTTCTATTTGTATCAGGCAGTAAATGAGAGCGTGTTTCCAAGGATAGCAGTAGCTAAGAGATCCAAGGAGGCATGGGAAACTCTGAAAGTAGCCTATCAAGGTATGGAGAAAGTTAAGACAGCAAAACTTCAGTTGCTGAGAAGAGATTTTGAAACTCTTTGCATGAAAGAGTCAGATAATGTAGACACATTCTTTACACATGTGATTGGGATTGTAAATCAAATAAGATCCCATGGAGAAACTCTTAAAGAAAGAATAATTGTGGAGAAACTTTTGAGAAGCTTACCCTCAAAGTTTGATGTTATTGTTACCACTATAGAAGAGACCAAAGATCTCTCAAGGTTCACAGTAGATGAACTTCATGCCTCACTGATAACTCATGAATAGAGATTGAGCAGAGATGAAAACTCATCTCTTGAGCACGCCTTCAAAACCCAGATGCCTTCAGGAAGAGGAAGAGGTCAAGGAAAAGGAACAGGAAGAGGCAGAAGCCAGAACAGAGGTGGAAGGAACAGCCCTTCACATTCACATGGAAGGAGCAACAGTCAGAGTCAGAGCCACGGCCAATGCAACAGCCAGCAAGGTGGACATCAACACCAACATGCTCATGGAAAAAGGTATGACAAATCCAATGTCCAATGTCATTATTGCAAGAAATATGGGCACTATGCCAATGAATGTAGAAAGAAGCAAAATGACATGAAAAATTAGCAGAATGCTAATGTAGCAAAAGAAGAAAAGAACCCAAGTAATGTGCTGTTAGCTTGTAATGTAGCACAAGATAAAGAAGATGATGTTTGGTTCTTAGATTCTGGATGTAGTAATCACATGACTGGCAACAGAGCAATGTTTGCCAATCTTGATGAAGAAGTTGAATCTAAAGTGACCACAGGGACAGATACTAAAATCTATGTAAAAGGAAAAGGCAGAGTTAGTATTAGAGCAAGAAATGGTGAGCATAAATTTGTTCCTGATGTGTATTATGTTCCAGGTCTGAAATGTAATCTTTTGAGCGTAGGGCAGCTCATAAACAAAGGTTACAATGTAATTTTTAAGGATGATGTGTGCACAATAAAAGATATACCTCCAAGCAAGAAAATTATTTCTGAAATTCAAATGACTAGCAATAGAATGTTTCCACTCAAGCTCAACATTGAATTGAAGGGAAAAGGAAAGAGTATAGCAGCTGTAACACAAGAAGCCTTTCAGAAGGAAGAGAAAGATGTAAATTGGTTATGGCACCTGAGATTTGGACATCTCAATTTCGGAGGATTAAATTTGCTGCACAGAAAAGGAATGGTAAGAGGTTTACCATTGATTGAGAAGCCTGATAGCCTATGTGAAGGCTGCATCTTGGGAAAGCAACACAGAGAAAATTTTCCATCAGGGAAAAGCATAAGGGCGAAAGCACCCTTAGAAATCATTCACTCAGATTTATGTGGGCCGATGCAGACAGCATCAGTTTCAGGCAGCAACTATATGCTGACCTTCATAGATGATTTCACAAGAAAAGTGTGGGTTTATTTTCTGAAATATAAGAGTGAAGTGTTTCAGAAATTTTGCCATTTTAAAGCTCTTGTAGAGAAACAGAGCGGGCTGTACATTAAAGTTCTCAGAACCGATAGAGGAGGAGAATATATATCAAAGGAATTTCTGCGTTTTTGCAGAGAGAACGGCATACACAAGCAGCTTACCACAAGGTACACACCACAACAGAATGGAGTCGCTGAACGGAAGAATCGAACCATAATGGAAATGGTGAGAAGCATGCTGAAGGCAAAGCATTTTCCGAATGAGTATTGGGCAGAAGCAGCAAACTGTGCTGCGTATATTTTAAATAGATGCCCCACAAAAGCAGTGATGAACAAAGTTCCAGAAGAAGCGTGGAGTGGCAGAAAACAGGGAGTCACCCACATGAGAGTTTTTGGATGTGTGGCATATGTACACATTCCAGACAAGTTGAGAAAGAAATTGGATAGTAAGGGGGAGAAGTGCATTTTCCTTGGATACTGTGAAGATTCCAAAGGATATAGAGTGTATCAACCATCCACAAAGAAATTTGTGATAAGCAGAGATGTGCAATTCATTGAAGAGGAAGCATGGGATGGAAGCATTGAGAAAACATTAAATGTTAAAAACTGTTTATCTCATGATGAAGAAGAAGGAGATGTGGTTGAGATTAATAACCCCTTCGTTGCACAACCTCCACCATCACAAGGACAGCAAGGGACACCTCAAGCAGCAGCTAGAACACCCTTGAGAAGGAGCGGTAGTGGTTCACCGAGTACACCACAGGGAGCAGAAATGAGTGCTTCATCAAGCATGTCTACACCAAGTGAACGAGGAACAAGGTTCAGAAGCCTTAGAGAAATCTATGAGCAAGGAGAAGCAAATGAAGGTATGAATTCCCTATTTTCTTTGTATTGTCAAGTTGATGATCCTATTCATTTTGAAGATGTTGTTAAAGATAAAAAATGGATAGAAGCTATGGATGATGAAATTAAAGCCATAGAGAAGAACAAAACGTGGGAGTTGGTTGATCTCCCAGAAGGTAAAGAAGTTATTGGAGTTAAATGGGTCTATAAGACCAAAAGTAATGCTGAAGGAAAGATAGAGAGACACAAGGCCAGACTTGTTGTCAAAGGATATAAGTAGAAGCAAGGGATTGACTATGAAGAAACTTTTGCACTAGTTGCAAGAATGGAGACAGTGAGAGCACTGATGTCCATAGCAGCACAAAACAAATGGAAAGTATATCAGATGGATGTAAAATCTGCATTTTTAAATGGAGTTTTAATGGAAGAGGTATATGTGGAACAACCTCTTGGACATGAAAAGAAAGGCCAAGAGCATAAGGTCTGCAGATTGAAGAAAGATCTTTATGGGCTGAAGCAAGCACCAAGAGCGTGGTACAGTAGGATAGATTCCTATCTACTGGAAAATGGATTTGAGAAGTGTGAGGGAGAACCCACCCTCTACATCAAAGAAAAGGATGGTAAGATGTTAATTGTTGTTTTGTATGTTGATGATTTAATATTTACTGGTAATGATGATTACCTTGTTGAAAATTTTAAAACAGTCATGAAAGATGAATTTGAAATGACTGACATGGGTTTGTTAAGATACTTCTTGGGAATAGAAGTAGAGCAAGGTGAGAAAGGGATTTTTATATCTCAAGAAAAGTATGTAAATCAAGTTTTAGAAAGATTTAATATGCAGGAGTGCAAAGCTGCAATTACTCCCACAATAATGGGATTGAATTTGAGTAAAGATGACAGCAGCAAGGATTTTGATCCAAGTTTGTATAAAATCATAGTTGGCAGCCTCATGTATTTGACTGCAACTAGGCCGGATTTTATGCATGCTGTTAGTTTAATTTCCAGATCTATGGAGAAGCCAAAAGAAGCACATTGGAAAGCAGCAAAGAGAATTCTGAGGTATGTTAAAGGAACTAAAAGATTTGGTATTTTATATACTACTTCAGAAAATTCAGAATTAGTTGGATACACTGACAGTGATTGGGCTGGAAGTGTAGATGATCGGAAGAGCACTTCCGGTTATGTTTTTCATATGGGTTCAGGAGCCATTTCATGGGCTTCTAAGAAATAGCCGATTGTAGCATTGTCTACAGCAGAGGTAGAATATGTGGCAGCTACAGCAACAACGTGTCAAGCAATTTGGATGAGAAGAATGTTGAGAAGTTTGTGTCAAGAATAGGTAAAGGGCACTATGATTTATTGTGACAATAGCTCAGCTATTGCATTGTCAAATAATTTTGTGTTTCACAAAAGAACCAAGCACATAGATACAAAATTTCATTATATCAGAGAATTGGTGAACAATGGAGAAATTGTTTTACAACATTGTAAAACAGAGGAGCAATATGCAGATATTTTGACAAAGCCATTGGCATAGAAAACATTTTAATTTTTTAGAAAATGTTTGGGTATGATGGATAACCCAGCAGCTGACTTTAAGGGGGAGTGTTGAAAATATTAAAGTCACCTGCCAGCCTTTGGGCAGGAAGAACAAAGTACAACAGCAGCAGCAGCAGTGCAGAGTTTTGAGTGCACAACACTCTGTATTAAAGAAGAATGAAGAACGTAAGGAGAAGAATTTACTGATGATGGGCCGCAGCCAAGTATACACACACATCTGAAAATGCTGTCATGACAAGACAAGATTTCCTGAGAAGCTCAAGTCTATCAAGAACGATCATTAAGACAGTCATTTCGGGCTTAAAAGCCCTCAACAACCAAAGGAATGAAATATTGAATGAAACAGGCGGAAGTCACTTATGAAGCGGAAGGACAAGTGATATCCACGCGTTCTGAGCGCAGTGCCGCCAGATCAAATTCTCGTGTTCAAGAGACTCATGGTTCGGTTGATGTAACTGCGAGGCAGGCACATCGTGACAATCGCATATCGCATATTTCAATGTTGTCATCGCTCTCCGCCATCACAAGTTAGTTTGTTGCGATGTGCGATCGTCGCGCTATCGTACGATCGCAACATCGCATACTCCAATTGCTATATGTTCCGCAGGTTTGAAATTTGTGATATGCGCCATCGCATATCACAATGTCGCATTGTTGCAAATCGCATTTTCGTTTGATTGCAAGTTTTGCTGTTCCGCCATCGCACATTGCAAAATGGTCGACTGCGACGTGGACCCCACTCGTACGTCGAGCAATGATAAAAGTTTTATGTTCGCAAAGGTTTTCCTTTGTATTTTTTTTTTTCTTTGTTTTATGTTTTATATGTGTCTCATATCCACCGCGCCATATATATGATATATATGTCAAAGAGGCGGTAGGAATGTATTATTGCATTGTGAATTATTTTCGCATGTAGAAAGTGAGCAAAAGGAAAACACACAAGTATGTTGTATTGTTTTTGAAGAGAGACAGTAGATTAGATTGTTTTAGTAACGCTGGCCTATAGCACGAACACATTTTGTGAATCCCTCCGTTGAGGAAGAAATTTGTAACATTTTTTTTTAAGTTCCTTTTCGTTAATCAAATAGAAGAAATAATTTTCATGCCATCTCCGTCCGGGATTAGAAATTTCTGCTTTTTAAAAATTTCTCTCGTGTTTAGAGAGAGCGGGTTTCTCTCCATCGTTTGTTTGTGGAATTTCCAAAAAGTCCAACAAAAAAAACAGGATTATGATGCTAACCGAGAACCCTTACGTCCAAACAGAAAATATCTTTCGTTGTCTTCTAGAGACTACTGTACCAAATCACTTACTCAAGAATCTGCCGCTCATATAGGATTGTGCTACATAGAAAGAAAGATAGAAATGGTCAACTGGATGGGATCTTTCACCACCGAAATTGACAAGGAGAGGGGTTTTAAAACTCACATAAATAATGTTCAAGAAACCAATAAGATGATCCACCATGATTATTCCAATTGAATTCAATCCCTCCTATATTTATAGATTTCCTAGAGGGGTATTTCCTGCATGAATGTTTGAGTAAATTTTACTTCAAACCCCAGTTTTGGGTTTCTTTTGGATTTCTTTGCCAAACTTTTCCAGAATTGGAAATTTTGTGATTTCCCCTTTAATGAGGATTGATAGGCTATTTCATCTGTTAGGCCAATTAATCCCTTAAAAACATTACAGTCCCCCTTCCCGACATTGTTTTCCTCAAGCAATTGATGCATAGCCTCTTCAACCTTGGGATGTACATCCTTAGTAAATAAATCACAAAACAAAGATACATCTAAGTCAATTGTCATCAAGTCCTTTGCATTTACTTCAACATCTTTCCGGAGACCGAGACCAAATATCAACTTTCGGGAAATCGAAGTAGTTTTTAAGTCCTGGACATTTGGCTTGTTTTCTATCAAATGATCATCCTGTATAATAAAGAATTGTCCTGCATGCCAAGAGCTTGTGTATACCCTCTTCAAAGAAATAGCCTGGAGAAGTTACCAGGCACAAACCCAAACTTGATTGGGTAGCTGCATATCTCCAGCAAATGTACTCAGCTTTGACCAAGATGTATGTCTTGTACTTTGTAAATTTACAAAATCTTGCTGTGTTGGCTCAGGGGCATTTGCTTTATCTTCCTCATAAGAGATACAAGCAAGTGATGACAACAGATTGCATAAACATCTGGTATTGAGCTTGTTGATTTCAACAGCTAAATCATTGGAGACCTGGAAATCTATCTCACAGAAAATAGAATGAATAAGAGTTATGTATGCCTCCAGTATATCTTGAAAGCTATCAACATCTTTATCTTTAATAGCTGTCAATTTTCTCTCATATTTATCCATTTCTGATGAACCATATGATCAGCAGGATTTAAGTTGGTATCTCACGTAATACTTTCTCTTCCTTGAAAGCATATCTGAGCAATATCTCTAATGGAACAACCTGCACAGCCTACAGTGATCATTCTTGTAAAAATATTCGAAAGATCATTTTTAAAACTAATCAGATTTTATGTATTACCAACACTCTATGTACATTCTGGCTCAAGTCTTTCTTTTATATGCATGCAGTGGGCTGACAACAATTTATATAAAAAACCAAGCCATTGATCCTTAGAAACATCCAGTGCAGTGTACACGGTGGAGGAAAGCACTTCAAAACCTGCCACGAATGCTCCAAAAGTTCATTCGAATGCACCGAAATTTCTGCTTCAATTTCCTCATTTGTCCACAATTGTGAGACAAAAAGAGAACTTAAATATCGCACAGGAATATATGATCTCTTGACTCCATAAGTGTTTGCTAATATTAATCCATTTAATAGAACACACTTTTTCTCTACTTTGACAGGCTCAGCCAAAGAAAACACTACCCTTTGTATGTATCCAGTGTCTCCATACAAAAATCTGCTTGTTTCCACCTCTGCACCCTTAATGTAGTGTTGACATGACTTCTTGTCAATTTTAACATTTAACTAAGTAATTTATGTAGGCTTGTTAACTCCCTCACCTGCACGTGCTTTTTGATACTAGAACCTCGCATTTGTTAAACTGAAAAACATTCTCTAAATCTAGAAGTCTCCCATCAGTTTCCCCAAAAAAACTTCACAGAACCATAACCTCTTCTACCGAAAAAAAGTCTTTGACCCGATGGCAATAACCTCGCTCAGCACGCTCTTTTGCAGCCAATTCTTGTATCTTTGGTTTTGTGTAGTAGTTTGAATGCCAAAGTTTAGGCATAAGGGCTTCAATGTCTGCACCATGCTCATATACTATAGCAGCTTCTCCCAGTTTTATGGCCAGAAATTGAGATATAACTATTTCCTCTATGATTATGCTCCTCGTGAAGACCATTCTACCCCGAAGTGGATTTTACGTTGGCATCAAATGGCTTTGATGATAGTGGGTTCTTCTGAAGGGTTGTATCCTTGCCACCACATGACCAGTCGTCAACATTGTCTTCAGGCTCTTGGGTAAATGCCTTCTCAAATGATGATGCCCCACTTTTACCATCTGTCGACGTTCCATTATCATTGGTAGACATTTCCTTCATGTTTACTATTGGTTTTCATGTAGCAGATAGAGATTGGTCAGGTGGATGAATAAAAAGTGCCATTTGGTTTTCTCTTGGAATGAACATGCCATCTGCCTTTGGAGGGCTAGGTGCTTCTTCATTATCAATGAAAAATGATACCTTGGGACTATCCTTCTTAGGATTGTATCTAAGTGAATGTATACGGATCCTTGAATTTTTAGTGACATGCCTTGGAGTCAATAGAGAAGATCCCCAACTTCAACCGATAGACATCTGAGGCATTGTAGGAAGATTTCCAAATGGATTTGTCACAGGTTGAGGTATAGTAACCATTATATTCTGTTGAGTGGGTTGCCCAAAGGTGCTCTACCCAAAAGCTGGTGTCTCATGGGTTTCCAAAAGATCTCCAGATCCAGTGCATTCAGATTGTTTTACATTACAACGCTGAGTTGAAACTGAGACGACACATGAAAAATCTGTTGAGATAGTAAGAGCTGCATCTGCAGAAAAATCTGTTGAGATAGTAAGAGCTGCATTTGCAGAAATTTTTGGGGAATACGCAAATGTCTCACAATTCTCCAGATCCTTTATTTCTCCCCTGTCTACTACCCTGGATGTATAGATATTATTTCTGACAGAATTATCTTAAGTAGAAAAGTCAGCTTCACTCATTAACCTATCACCTTACCTCCCACCTAATAACCTATCACAAGTTCAGATTTGCTTCACTCATTAAAGTTGGGGCATCCAACCCACTGAAATCATTCACTATTCCCTCTGATGGGTAGTGGCCCATTTCCTCAGTTGGAAGTGCTTCTAGAAACACACCACGAGGGGATGGACTACATAGCACATACTTCCTTTGGTCTGTATTCCAAGTCTGAGGGCTATATTGGCTAATATTCTAGGTCTGAAAAAAAGGTTTGTTTACAAGTAAGTTTCAATTAAGTTTGCTCTATCCTTTTATGCAATGTTTGGTTGGATTTTTACAACATTTTTATTATTAGGACTAGAGCATCAAACCCATTAAAACCCTTTACAATTCTGTCTTATGGGAAATGGCCCATTCCATACATGGATCTGGTACTTAAGATGATCTCTAATAGCATTTGAACCCCTCAATATTTTTTAATCCTAACCTTAGGGACTAAAAGATGCTATAAATCAAGGCTTCCATTTTTGCTTTGATTATATGTTGCGATTAATAGGAATTGAAGTAGAATAGCGATGCCATTATGTTGATGGTTCCTAAAAAATTATTCTTCCTTAGCCACACCAGATTAGCTTTTGAGGAGTCATCAATATTTAATTTTATCCATTTTTCAGGAGAATGATTACAAAACTGCTGGCAATTAACTGACCTAAGTCTCATTCAACAGTTATTGGCTTTGCTTTAAATATTCAGTTTTGTACATTCTCTATCTAATTCTTTTCCTTGCACCCTGATTTCAAAAAATAGTGTCATCATTCCCACACCCATGAACACAGGTTGGTTAGTTTGAAATACTTATGGGTCAGCTTGAAATACTGGTAGATAAAGGTGCCTACAGTTATGTCAATACTAACATGTATATATATTGATATTTTGGATTTGATACAAATAACAAGAATGGAAAAGCTCCATGTGTAGTCATATAATCAACCAAATTATATTTGACCTCCACGCTAATTTCTACGATGCCAAGAAAGTATTTAATATTGTGGCAAGGAACATGTTTTTCTTCTATAGGACTATAAGGAAACAAGAATAACTTATATCTATATGAAAATGTGAAGTTGGGAAACACTTTTTGCCTTTTTTTGACATTGAAAATTGTAATTTTCTATGATTTTCAACTTCAACTCCACTAAACTCATATTTTTATTGCAAATTATGCTTTGAAATAAAAACAAGAATTGTAGAGAATTGCCTTACCTCCATACCCATATTTTTTTTAAAAAAAAATATTGACATATAGAGGGGTAAATTTCTTGTTTACTAACTGCATATACTTGAAATTTTGCAAACATAAATAGTCACTTTATTATCCTTTACTCTTTTTAGGGAAAGTTATTCATTTTTTGGAAAAAAACCATAGCATCATAATCTGCATATATTGCACTAGTGCACAGACTTGTTTTCGGTAATTTTCGGATTAAATCACTATTTTTTATTATTTTTTGAAATGGACGAAGACAAAAAAAACAATGATGTTTCAGTACATTTTATCATCCTTTGACTTTCTTTTCAATGTAATCGTCAATAAGAAAAATGAGAGTACCCTTTTGAAGTAGACAGGGAGAGGAAGTGTAGTATGATTTTTTTGAATTTTTTGGTGTCCCCATTTGAAAGTTATTGAATTTTCATTCATTGCAATTTTTCGAACAATGAAATTCCACAGTGACACAGTTTAGTAAAAAATTAATAAAAAATTGAATTTTTTAATGAAACTCCACGAATCTCATATCATTAGAAACTAGATTCAAAGATGAATCTAATGGTACTTTGTCCGACATATAAAATTTTGTTTTTGTAGGTGTTCTACCCCTCCAAAGTTGCAGGTTCCTGAAAACTGCATAATTTTCTGTGTTTTTCGTTGACCAGAAACTCTCGACCGAGATAATCTCTCGGACGAGAAATTTATAAAACTCTCGACCGAGAGTTTAACCCGCCTAAAGTTACATTTAAACACACGGCCAAAATCTCGGCCGAAAGTTTAAAAAACTCTTCGGAGCGAGAATTTGGCGAGTTTTGGAGGTAGAAACTCTCGGCCGAGAGTTTATAAAAATCTTGTATGAGAGTTTAGAAACTCTCGTATGAGAGTTTAAAAAACTCTCGTATGAGAGTTTAAAAAACTCTCGTATGAGAGTTTAAAAAACTCTCGTATGAGAGTTTAAAAAACTCTCGGATGAGAGTTTAAAAAGTTTCTCGTATGAGTTTAAAAAACTCTCGTATGAGAGTTTTAAAAACTCTCATCTGAGAGTTTTCTTTCCTATAATAAAACACAAAAAAATTTAGTTTTTTTAAGAATTGAGTACGTTATATAATTTAAATATAGTACTTTATTAAAATTTTAAAAAATGATATAAAATAATAAAATTATAATTTTATTTTAAATTATTATATTATTATTAATGATAAAAAATACATGAAGATTTAATTAAATAAAATTTGTTACAATATTTTGTAATATCAATGTTATATAAAAAACTAAAAATATTTTATATAAAACCAATCGATATATTAATATAAATAAAATAAAATTCTAAAACATAAATCAAAATAAAAACAACTATATATATAATTTATATAATATTTTTTTGAAATTAATGACTAAATTTAAATTTAAAAAACAATTGACTAAATGCAATGAGGTGATAAAGGAAACAATGCATAGCACCTTAATATCGTTATAAATTCTTCGAAATCTCGAGAAATTTTTGAAGTGAGATGAGCTTCTTGGAATGGGTCACTTTATCTTCCACTTCAGTTTCACAAGATTAACTTGAAAGGAAGTCTATTTTCCTAGGTATGGATGTAAGGGAATAAACAATATTATTTGAACATTGAGTGAGATTTCCTTGCTTGGAATGGGTCCTCTTATATTCCACTTTAGTTTCACAAGATTAAATTGAAATGAAGTTTATTTTCATAGGTATGGATGTAAGGGAATAAAGCATATTATCCGAAAAGGAAATGAATGTTAAGTGTGACATTCCAAGCAGAAGTGTATGGGATTGGAGAATTATGTTATTGCAGAAAAATAACCCTTGACCCCTTAACCCTTGACCCATAACCCTTGACCCCTTAAAACCTAATTCCTAACCCCTAAACCCTTCACCCCCTAAACCTTAAACCTCTAAACCCTTAACCCCTAACCCATTTACACCCACTAAACCTCTAAATCCCTAACCCATTTAACCCCTAAACCCTTAACCCCTACCCTAACACGTTATTTAACCCATTTAAGCACCTACACACCAAAACCCCTAACTCTTAACCCTAAAATGTGGCCTTTCAATCCCCGACAAACAAACATAAATGATCACAACCATTTAACCCCTAGCTTGTAAACCCTAACCCCTTAAACCCCAATTCCCAACCCATAACCCTTGACCCCTTAAACCCTATTTCCTAAACCCTAAACCCTTAACCCCTAACCCCTTAAACCCTAATTCCCAACCCCTAACCAATTCAACACCCTAAACCCCCAAAAACCTAACCCATTTAAGTGTTTATTCCATTTAACCCCTAAAACCCTAACCCCTAACCCCTAAAATCCTTCACTGCTAAATTCCCTAACCCCCTAAACCTCTAAACCTATAACCCATTTAACCCCCCTAAACCCTAAACCTCTAAACCCTTAACCCTTAACCCCTTAAACCCTAATTCCCAACCCCTAACCAATTCAACACCCTAAACCCCTAAAAACCTAACCCATTTAACCCCATTAACCCCTAACTTCTAACCCCTAAAATCCTTAACTGCTAAATCCCCTAAACCTCTAAACCAACCCTAACCCATTTAACCCCCTAAACCCTAAACCTATAACCGCTTAAACCCTAATTCCCAACCCATAACCCATTGAACCCCTTAAACACCTAAACCCCTAACCCATTAACCCTTGACCCCTTAAACACTAATTCCTAACCCTTAACCCATTTAACCCCCTAAACCCTAAACCTCTAAACCCTTAACCCCCAACCCATTTACCCCCACTAAACCTCTAAACCCCTAACCCATTTAACGCCTAAACGCTAAACCTCTAAACCCTTAACCCCTACCCCTAACTCGTTAACCCCTAACCCATTTAAGCCCTTAAACCCAAAAACCCCTAACCCTTTAAACCCTAATCCCCTACCCATAACCCTTGACCCCTTAAACCCTAATTCCTAACCCCTAAACCCTTAAGCCCTAATTCCCAACCCCTAACCAATTCAACACCGTAAACCCCTAAAAACCTAACCCCATTTAAGTGTGGATTCCATTTAACCCCCAAAACCCTAACCCCTAACCCCTAAAATCCTTCACTGCTAAATCCTAACCTCTAAACCTCCAAACCTATGTATTAACCCCTGAACCTTAAACCTCTAAACCCTTAACCCCTAACCCCTAAAACCTTAATTCCAACCCCTAACCAATTAGACACCCTAAACCTAAAAACCTAACCCATTTAACCCCCCGTAACCACTAACTTCTAAACCTAAAGTCCTTAAACGCACAAATCCCTAACCCCTAAACCTCTAAACAAACCCTAACCCATTTAACCCCTATTCAAAACCCTATAACCCTTAAACCTAAATTCCCAACCCATAACCAGTATTCAGCCCCTTAAACACCTAAACCTCTTAACCACTTAACCCTTGACCCATAAACCTAATTCCTAGCGGGGCTAACTTGTTTAACCCCTAAACAAAACCCATTTAAGTGTAGTTCATTTAACCCCCAAACCCTAGCAGCTAACCCCTAAAATCATGTTTGCTAAATCTTGTAACCCCCTAAACCTCTAAACCTATGCCCCATTCAACCCCCTAAACCCTAAACGTCTAAACCCTTAACCCCTAACCCCTTAAACCATAATTCCCAACCCATAACCCTTGACCCCTTAAACCCTAATTCATAACCCCTAAACCCTTAACCACCTAAACCCTAAACCTCTAAACCCTTAACCCCCTACCCATTTGCCCCTACTAAACCTTTAAACCCCTAACCCATTTAACCCATAAACCCTAAACCTCTAAACCCTTAACCCATACCCCTAACCTGTTAACCCCTAACCCATTTAAGCCCCTAAACCCCAAAACCCCTAACCCCTTAAACCCTAATTCCTAACCCATAACCCTTGACCCCTTAAACCTTAATTCCTAACCCCTAAACCCTTAACCCCTAACCCCTTAAACCCTAATTCCCAACCCCTAACCAATTAAACACCCTAAACTCCTAAAAACCTAACCCATTTAAGTGTGGATTCCATTTAACCCCCAAAACCCTAACCCCTAACCCTTAAAATCCTTCACTGCTAAATCCCCTAACCGCCTAAACCTCTAAACCTGTAACCCATTTAACCCCCTAAACCTAAACCTCTAAACCCTTAACCCTAACCCCAAAACCCTAATTTTGAACCCTAACCAATTCAACACCTAAACCCACAATATTCTTGACCTGCTCCATTAGCCCCTAACTTCTAACCTCTAAAATCCTTAACTACTAAATCCCCTAACCCCCTAAACCTATAACCCCTTAAACCATAATTCCCAACCTATAACCCATTCAACCTCTTAAACACCTAAACCTCTAACCCCTTAACCCTTGACCCCGTAAACCCTAATTCCTAACCCCTAACCCATTTAACCCCCTAAACCTTAAACATCTATACCCTTAACCCCTACCCCTAACCTGTTAACCCCTAACTTCTAACCCCTAAAATCCTTAACTGCTAAATCCCCTAACCCCCTAAACCTCTAAACCAACCCTAACCCATTTAACCCCCTAAACCCTAAACCTATAACCCCTTAAACCCTAATTCCCAACACATAACCCATACCTAAACCTCTAACCCCTTAAACCCTAATTCCTAACCCCTAACCCATTTAACCTCCTAAACCTTAAACCTCTAAACCTTTAACCCCTAACCCATTTACCCCCACTAAACCTCTAAACCCCTAACCCATTTAACCCCTAAACCCTAAACCTCTGAACCCTTAACCCCTAACCCTAACCCGTTAACCCCTAACCCATTTAAGCCCCTAAACCCCAAAACCCCTAACCAATTCAACACCCTAAACCCCTAAAAACCTAACCCATTTAAGTGTGGATTCCATTTAACGCCCAAAACCCTAACCCCCAAGCCCTAAAATCCTTCATTGCTAAATCCCCTAACCCCCTAAACCTCTAAACATGTAACCCATATAACCCCCTAAACCCTAAACCTCTAAACCCTTAACCCCTAACCCCTTAAACCCTAATTCCAAACCCATAACCCTTGACACCTTAAACCATAATTCCTAACCCTTAAACCCTTAACCCCCTAAACCCTAAACCTCTAAACCCTTAACCCCTAACCCATTTACCCCCACTAAACCTCTAAACCCCTAACCCATTTAACCCTTAAACCCTAAAACTCTAAACCCTTAACCCCTACCCCTAACACATTTAAGCCCCTAATTCCCAACCCCTAACCAATTCAACACCGTAAACCCCTAAAAACCTAGAACCCATTTAAGTGTGGATTCCATTTAACCCCCAAAACCCTAACCCCTAACCCCTAAAATCCTTCACAGCTAAATCCCCTAACCCCCTAAACCTCTAAATCTGTAACCCATTTAACCCCCTAAACCCTAAAACTCTAAACCCTTAACCCCTAACCCCTAAAAACCTAACCCATTTAACCCCATTAACCACTAACTTCTAACCCCTAAAATCCTTAATTGCTAAATCCCCTAACCCCGTAAACCTTTAAACCAACCCTAACCCATTTAACCCCCTAAACCCAAAACCTATAACCCCTTAAACCCTAATTCCCAACCCATAACCCATTCAACCCCTTAAACACCTAAACCTCTAACCCATTAACCCTTTACCCCTTAAACACTAATTCCTAACCCTTAACCCATTTAACCCCCTAAACCCTAAACCTCTAAACCCTTAACCCCTAACCCATTTACCCCATTTAGGGTTTTAGGGGTTAGGGGTTAAGGGTTTAGAGGTTTAGGGTTTACGGGGTTTAAATGGGTTACAGGTTTAGAGGTTTATGGGGTTAGGGGATTTAGCAGTGAAGGATTTTAAGGGTTAGAGGTTAGGGTTTTGGGGGTTAAATGGAATCCACACTTAAATGGGTTAGGTTTTTAGGGGTTTACGATGTTGAATTGGTTAGGGGTTGGGTATTAGGGCTTAAGGGTTTAGGGGTTAGGAATTAGGGTTTAAGGGGTCAAGGGTTATGGGTTGGGAATTAGGGTTTAAGGGGTTAGGGGTTTTGGGGTTCAAGGGCTTAAATGGGTTAGAGTTACTTAAGTTAAAGGTAGGGGTTAGAGGTTCAGAGGTTTAATTTAGGGTTAAATGGAGTTAGAGAGTTAGAGGTTTAGTGGGGGTAAATGGGTTAGGGGTTAAGGGTTTAGAGATTTAGGGTTTAGGGGGTTAAATGGGTTAGGGTTAGGAATTAGTGTTTAAGGGGTCAAGGGTTAATGGGTTAGAGGTTTAGGTGTTTAAGGGGTTGACTGGGTTATGGGTTGGGAATTAGGGTTTAAGGGGTTATAGGTTTAGGATTTAGGGGGTTAAATGGGTTAGGGTTGGTTTAGAGGTTTAGGGGGTTAGGGGACTTAGCAGTTAAGGATTTTAGGGGTTAGAAGTTAGGGGTTAATAGGGTTAAATGGGTTAGGTTTTTAGGGGTTTAGGGTGTTGAATTGGTTAGGGGTTGGGAATTAGGGTTTAAGGGGTTAGGGGTTAAGGGTTTAGAGGTTTAGGGTTTAGGGGGTTAAATGGGTTATAGGTTTAGAGGTTTAGGGGATTTAGCAGTGAAGGATTTTAGGGGTTAGGGGTTAGGGTTTTGGGGGTTAGATGGAATAAACACTTAAATGGGTTAGGTTTTTAGGGGTTTAGGGTGTTGAATTGGTTAGGGGTTGGGAATTAGGGTTTAAGGGGTTAGGGGTTAGGAAATAGGGTTTAAGGGGTCAAGGGTTATCGGTTGGGAATTAGGGTTTAAGGGGTTAGGGGTTTTGAAGTTTAGGGGGTTAAATGGGTTAGGATTGGTTTAGAGGTTTAGGGGTTTAGGGGATTTAGCAGTTAAGTATTTTAGGGGTTAAGAGTTAGGGTTTTTGGGGTTTAGGTGCTTAAATGGGTTAGGGGTTAACGTGTTAGGGGTAGGGGTTAAATGGGTTAGGGATTTAGAGGTTTAGTGGGGATAAATGGGTTAGGGGTTAAGGGTTTAGAGGTTTAAGGTTTAGGGGGTTAAGGGTTTAGGGGTTAGGAATTAGGGTTTAAGGGGTCAAGGGTTAAGGGGTCAAGGGTTATTTTTCTGCAATAACATAATTCTTCAATCCCATACACTTCTGCTTGGAATGTCACACTTAACATTCATTTCCTTTTCGGATAATATTCTTTATCCCCTTACATCCATACCTAGGAAAATAAACTTCATTTCAATTTAATCTTTTGAAACTAAAGTGGAATATAGGAGGACCCATTCCAAGAAGGGCATCTCACTCAATGTTCAAATAATATTGTTCATTCCCTTACATCCATACCTAGGAAAATAGACTTCCTTTCAAGTTAATTGTGTGAAACTGAAGTGGAAGATAAAGTGACCCATTCCAAGAAGCTCATCTCACATCAAAAATTTCTCGAGATTTCCAAGAATTTATAACGATATTAAGGTGCTATGCATTGTATCCTTTATCACCTCATTGCATTTAGTCAATTGTTTTTTAAATTTAAATTTATTCATTAATTTCAAAAAAAATATTATATAAATTATATATAGTTGTTTTTATTTTGATTTATGTTTTAGAATTTTATTTTAATTATATTAATATATCAATTAGTTTTATATAAAAATATTTTTAGTTTTTTATATAACATTGATATTACAAAATATTGTAACAAATTTTATTTAATTAAATCTTCATGTATTTTTATCATTAATAATAATAAAATAATTTAAAATAAAATTATAATTTTATTATTTTATATCATTTTTTAATTTTAATAAAGTACTATTTAAATTATATAATGTACCAATTCTAGAAACTTAAAATTTTTTGTGTTTTATTATAGGAATAAAACTCTCGGATGAGAGTTTTTAAAACTCTCATACGAGAGTTTTTAAAACTCTCGTCCGAAATTCTTCCCGAGAGTTTCCATCAATAAAACTTTCGGACGAGAAAATGGATAACTCTCGTCCGAGATATTTTTAACTCCGGTTAAACCCAATAAAAATCTCGGACGAAAGTTTTTAAAACTCTCGGTCGAGAAATAGAGTTGACTATTTTCTCAGACGAGAAATTAAAAATTTCTCCCATATTCTAGCCGTCCGCCAAAAAGTGTTTCCCAACTTCGCGATTTCACCCAC
>JAXQQM020083219.1:0-20041 GCA_034641835.2 Pinus albicaulis | reverse complement strand
CAAACTTTGGCATGAGAGATTTGGTCACTTAAACTATCGCTCTCTTCAAACTCTATGTAAGGAAAATATGGTGACGGGCCTTCCTATGGTATCTTGCCGAGATGGTGTTTGCTCCGAATGTGTACCCGGAAAACATCATCAAGATAGTTTTGACAAACATGCCTCTTGGCATGCTTCAGCCCCTTTGCAGCTTTTGCACAGTGATTTATGTGGTCCACTTCCTATTGTTTCTTTCTCTGGTTGCAAGTACTTCTTAACTTTCATTGATGATTTTTCTAGATGCACTTGGGTATATTTCTTAAAACTCAAGAGTGAAGTTTTAACATGTTCTTGGCCTTTAAGGCCTTTGTTGAGAAACAATTTGGACATCAAATTCTTAAGTTAAGATCAGACAATGGCAGAGAATATTTTAACAAAAAAATTATCAACTTCTGCACTAAGCATGGCATTCAATTGCAACATATTGTTCCATATACTCCATAACAAAATGGTGTAGCTGAAAGGAAGAATCACACCTTAAAAGAAATGGCTAATTGTATGCTTCAATCTAAAGGACTTGGTCTCAATTTTTTGGCAGAAGCCATTAACTATGAAAATTACATAGTAAATCGCACTCCTACTAAGGTTTTAAAGAATATAACTCTAGAAGAAGCTTGCAGCTTAATCAAACCATATGTAAGTCACTTTCATGTTTTTGGAAGTGATGCTTGGGCCCATATTCCAGATGCGAAACATAAAGCCTTAGAACCCAATAGTGAAAAATGTATTTTTGTTGGATATTCTGAAGATGTCAAAGGATATAGACTTCTTCAACCAAAATCCAAAAATATAATCATTAGAAGAGATGTAAAGTTTGATGAAAATATATCGGCTTGCAAGCCTAGTTCGGCGGGTGTACCACCTGTCTACTCAAATTAGTGTTCCTAAATTGATGTCATAAATTGTCAACCAAGGCAAGTAAACTGTTGAAGTGAAGTGCACTATATGTGCCTAGGTATCTTCTTCCTACTTCGTTGTGTTTAGTGTTTTTCTAGTGTTTTTGGTTTTGTATTTTTGTGTTAAGAGGAAAAGAACTAAATTGTTGGCAAAGAGAAGTTACTGATCACACTAAAACAGAACAAAATCTACTCTAAACTGTGTATGACACCTAAGAACAGAAAATGATAATTCACAAATTGCAAAGCTTGACAAGGAAAGTAACTCATAACATTAACTCAGTCCAATTCATTTCATTAGAGGTATGTTGGAACAACTTAAGAAAAGGATAAGTTTGATGTAATGAGGTTCTCTTTAATAAACAACAACTTACAATATCACAGAGAAAATCTTATCCATGGTTAGAAATTTGTTGGAGTACTTTAAGAAAAGATTATTTGCAATTTAGTAAGGAATCCTATGCTAACATAACTTATGACACTAGAATTAACCCACTCTGCAACTCAAAATGTTACTATTAAGCCTCATTCAAGGGTTAGAGATCTCTTGGAATAGCTTTGGAAAAGGGTTGTTTGTAAAATTATGAGAAATTGCAGAATAGTCAAGAACTCAAAATGATATAACTAATTCTTGTCCATATGATGATGATGTGTTAGAAGAGATTAAGAACAAGAGAATTTTGTAAATAATGAAGGCCTTTAAGTCTAATTTAACAGAACTAGAACACAACTAGCTAATAAAACTTGAAATACAATGAACAGAACTAAGCTTATATGCAATTAACCTTCGAAATACTATAGCTCTATCTCATTCACGTGTTAGTGATATATTGGAACAGTTTATGAGAATAGGATTGACTGTAATATTCAATGTAAGTAAACATAAAACATGATGCTCAGAAAAACTACCTAAATTAAGAATGAAACAGAGTTAAAGTCACTTATCTAGAAAATATGCACAAAGCCTTTCGGACAGTAGGGGCCCTCTACCATTAGATTGGCACACGAATTCTTAACTCCTCAAAATTGCTTCAAATCATGCATCAAGTTGTACTTCTTTCATTAGAGAAAAAAAACGCTCAGAAAACAGAGTAACACAGTCTTTGAGAACTTAACAACAAAACATCAACTAGCTAACTGTCTCTCGGTTCACCGAGTTATTCTTATAAGAAAAATGCATAACTGTCCTTGAGTGGAAATAGGCATAGGTGTATTTTTCAATCAAAATAGAATTAGAACTCCTGTTGAGGACTCGTACTTTGTTGAAGACATCTGCAGAGTCCTTGTCCTTGTATAAGTATACTTCTTAGTTTTGGCTTCCTCCACGTGCATAACCACTTGCAGATTTTTGCTCAGACTTCGTAGAGGGCAAGCAATGATGTAGGTGAGTTCTGGAATTCAACCATATGAATTTTTCCTTTAAGTGACACCTGTAACCTGTGTGAACATAAAGATGGCTGCAGAATATGCGACTAGCTACAGAATGGCTGCATTCTGCAGCTAAGTCTAGTCAAAAATCACTATGACAACAAAACCACAAAAGTATAGTAAGTCAGTCATTGCATGCATTCTTAAAGTGACTTTAATCAATCATATTGATCTTTTAAGCCTATAAATGATAAAGGACAATGGAATGAAGTGAAATTTGGTGAAAGGAAAGGACATCTTTGGGGCTCAACATACCCCCACTACAAAGCTTTTGCATGTCCTCATGCAATCAATCCATGTATTCTGAAACTTCTGCTAGGACATCTAACTTCCTTTTTCTGCTTTGCTTGGTGTTCAATGGCATCCTAGGCTTCCTTATGACCAATTTGAACCTCAGATTTATAAGTGCCCTGCTCAAATTTTTGTTTTTCTTCTTCAGCTTCTCACTAGCCTTGTACAATTTTTCCATTTGCAGAGAGAGATTTGTGTTCATGTTACTTTTCAGCTTGACTTGTTCCCTTAAAATTTCATTTTCATTTTTTATGTGCCTATTAAGTACTTCCAGTTCATATTTATCTCTTCTCAGCACTTCAATTGAAGATTCTTGTGGGCTAGGAGTTCTTCCTCTGTTTTCTGAGGCTCTCTTTTCCAATGACTCAACATAATTATAGATTTTTTGTTGGGCTGGGTCTACCTCTGGAGTTCCTCTATCAAGATCCTCTTCGTACTAGTACTCAGGAGATCTGTCAGTTGGTGTCTCTTCATCTTCAATATCTATGATTCCCGTTTGCTTAACCCCTGTTTTCTTTAATATGCCTCTAAGCCTATGGCTTCTTGACGGCAACAAAACTGAAAGTCAGCCCCTAAGGAGAGTTGATCTCTTCTCATAGCTCTGTCAGCATTTACCCTCAATTAACTTAGTTTAACTCCACGTGGTCTTCTTTCCTTTTTTGGAATTTTATTTATTAATTTCGAAGAAATTGACAAATAAACATATACTCTGTAACCCCTTATATTAATACCCAACGCTTTTTAAACAAATGGCTTTGGAATAAACCTTTGGTTCCGGCCCCACATCTATAATCAAAAGTCCAATCAAATTCACGCGTCGTACCTTAGGTTAACCTTCGCGCATCTTCCTCATACGACCACCGTCCGATGGCTCCCCTCCAGATCGACGGCACTCAACAATATCGCGCGGCCTCCTTGGTCAAGCGTTAGTGCGCGATAGTAACGCAAAAAGGTGATTTTGGAACTTTTCCCAATGTCATGTGTCGGCTGTTCTATGGAATCGCTCGCAATTGGAGAATACCACTTGCTCCGCAAAAGCGGTGCGATATGGGCAATCCAGGTTTTCCAATCCACTCACGGTTTTGAAATAGTGCCGACCAGGGTCCAAGCCGGGTTACGCTATCCCTCTTACTCATTAACTCACGTCTAACCTCAGGTCAGGGTTCCGATAGAAAAACAATTTTGTCTCTTTATTAAGCGGGAATTCTACTATTTAACAGTGTTCACGACCATGGTTTCTCTACATAGACCTTGTCTGGGGTTGGGATTTAAATTCGATAGAGCTTGTTCGGATCATTCAAGAGAAATAATAGACAGAAGGATGCGGAGACTGTACAATAGTTCCATTCGGAGTCCATATACGCACAGAGTTCAATCGCCCCACAGTTAAACGAATTTCCTCACAATATCAATTCAAGACAGTTTGATAATCTACAGGAACTCAAATTCATTCAACCTGAAGCAATTTCTTAACCCACAATCTTTTATTGCAGAAATCTTCCCCCTTAATACATCCGAGGGATACAATTTATATACATTACAATGTGTCTCTTTGGTTCCTCTGTGAGGACCGTTTAGAAAATCAAAAGCCTAATTACAATTATTCGACTAACTGAAACATGGCAGATGGATCGAACCTAACTATTCGAATTCCATAAATTCTAGCTAATCTAAAAGAAAATAGTCAGCTGAGGTATTGACACCTAGCTGATACAATTCAAATGTTTTCGAACCCTCCTAGCCACAACATGTGGACAAAACCTCCTACATTGCTGGCTAGTGTCTAATGCCCCTGCATTAGACTCCCGAGGGCAATTTTCTTCATGGGCTCCTGTCCATGAGCTCTTCCACTAATCTACCTATCTTCTGCAACATTCCTTCAGTCATCCAAGTGGCATCTTCCTCTGGCTTTTCCTTCCATTTGATTAAGTACTGAAATTACTCTTGTCCTCTAGTCCTTCTGGACACTCTTTTGTCCAATATCTTCTCTGGTTGCAATGGTTGTGTTGGAGGTAGCTGCTCCTTCCACTCAATCTGTTCCTTGTCTGCTGATCTTTCTTCTGCACCATCATCCTCATACTTGTACAAATCTGCAACATTAAAAATGGGAGATATTCCAACATCAAGTGGCAATTTAATCTCATACGCATTTGTAGAAAACTTTCTAAGTATCTTGCATGGCCCAATCTTTTTGAACTTCAGTTTGTTGTACTGCTTCCTTGGGAATCTCTCCTTTCTCAAGTGTGCCAAAACCAAATCTCCTACTTCAAAATGAACTTATTTTCTGCTCAAGTCTGCTCTGCTTTTGTATTTGATGCTGCTGCCTTGTAGCTGTTGTTTAACTTGTTCATGTATGGCCTGGATCTCTGAAGAAAATTCTTCACCATTAGCACTTCTCATCTTTTCCCTTCCCAGATTTCTTAACTCTGATATTCCCCTGGGGTGCATTCCATAAATAATATGGAATGGGCTCTTCCCTGTGCTCCTGTTTGGTGAGTCATTATATGCATATTCTGCCTGGGGAAAAATATGTTCCCACTGCTTGGGATGCTCTCCTGCAATACTTCTCAACAAATTTCCCAGGCTCCTATTCACTACCTTAGTTTTTCCATCAGTCTGAGGATGATAAGCTGAGCTGAAACTCAGTTTGGTACCAAGTTTCTTCCATAGTGTCCTTCAAAAATGGCCCACAAATCTGGTGTCTCTGTCTGAAACAATACTCTTGGGCAACCCATGCAATCTAACAACTTCTTTGAAAAACAAGTTAGCAACATGGGTGGCATCACTAGTTTTATAACATGGGATAAAATGTGCCATTTTGGAAAATCTGTCCACTACAACAAAGACTGCATCATTCCCTCTCTGAGTCTTGGGTAGTCCTAGAACAAAATCCATACTCACCATGTCCCAAGGCCTGTCCGGAATAGGCAAGGGAGTGTACAATCCTGCATTCTGGCTCCTTCCTTTGGCATATTGGCAGATTTTGCAACTCTTCACAAATTTATCCACTTCTGTCCTCATCTTGGGCCAGTAATAGAAGTGACTCAGCAGCTCATAAGTTTTATCAGTACCAAAGTGTCCAGCAAGTCCACCACTATGCTTCTCCTTGATCAAATTTTCTCTCATGGAACATCTTGGTACACACAGCTGGTTTCTCTTGAATAACTATTCTTCCTGCAAGAAATAATTCAGCCACTGGCTTATATCTGTCAGAACAAGGTTACAACATGCCTCAAATGCTTCCTTAAAATATGAATCTTTTTTTTACAATTCTTTGAGAAAATCAAATCCTACAACTTCAAAATTAGTTTCTTGAACAAGCATGTACCTCCTACTCAAAGCATCAGCTACTTTATTTGGTTGGCCAATTATGTGTTTCAAAACAAAGTTAAAACCTTGGAGATACTCAACCCATTTGGCATGCTTATGATTCAACTTGGGCTGCTGTACAATATACTGCAGAGCATGATTATCAGAATATAGTGCAAATTCTTTTGACATCAAATAATGTCTCCACTTTTTCAATGCCTGAACAATTGCATAGAATTCCTTCTCATAAGAGGAATACTTTATTCTGGTGTCATTTAGCTTCTCACTGAAATAGGCTACAGGCCTATCATCCTGACTCAACACAGCTCCAATGGCCTCTCCACTGGCATCACACTTCACTTGAAATGGTTTAGTAAAATCAGGTAGAATCAAAACAAGCTTCTCAGTTATCTTTTGCTTCAAAAGTTTAAAGTTTCTTTCTGCTTCAGCAGTCCACTTAAATGGTTGTTTGCTCTTCTTGTCTCAATGATGGGTGCATTAATCTTACTGAAGTTTCTTATAAACTTTTTGTAAAAACTGGAAAGTCCATGGAAACTTCTTACCTCAAAAACATTCCTGGGTGAAGGCCAATCCACAATTGCCTTAACCTTCTCTGGGTCCATCTTCAATCCTTCTGCAGAAACAACAAAGCCCAAATACACCAACTCTTCTTTCATGAATGAGCATTTCTTCAAGTTTATCAGCAATTTCTCTTGGTGCAGCTTCTTCAAGACATGATTAAGATGCCTTAAATGTTCTTCTTTAGTTATGCTGAAAACTAATATATCATCCAGATACACTATCACAAATTTACCAATGAATTCTTTCAATACTTCATTCATAAGTCTCATAAAAGTACTAGGTGCATTTGACAACCCAAAAGGCATTACCATCCATTCATACAGTCCTTCATTCATTTTAAAGGTAGTTTTCCACTCATCCCCCTCTCTTATTCTAATCTGATGATATCCACTTTTCAAATCTATCTTTGAAAAATATTTAGCACCACTCAAAAAATCCATTAAATCCTCAATTCTGGGCAAAGGGAATCTGTACCTGATTTTGATCTTATTGATTGCTCTGGAATCAGTACACATCCTCCAGCCTCCATCTTTCTTTGGGCTCAATACTGTTGGTACTGCACATGGACTCAAACTTTCTCTGATCAGTCCCTTGTCCACCAATTCCTGTACTTGTCTCCTGATTTCCTCATTTTTCGTGGGAGTCATTCTGTAGGCTGCCTTATTTGGCAGGTTTGAACCAGGGATAAAATCTATCTGATGGGTGATTTTTCTCACAGGTGGTAGCTCATCAGGTAAATCATCCACAACAATGTCACAATAATTGTCTAACATCTCTTGGATTTCTATTGGCAAATCAGAAATCTTCGTAGAAGTAAGAACTACCTTAGGTTTGCAAACTAAAGCAAAGCTTACCTCTTCTTCTTCTATCTGCTGCAGATATTCCTTCCCGCTCAGCAACAAGGTCTTTAGATCAATCACTCTGATGGATGGCTCTCCTTCTTCCATGGGTATCAATGTATGATGTACCCCATCCTTGAAGAACTTGTAAGTGTTCTTCTTGCCATCATGCATTGTTGCTCTGTCAAACTGCCAAGGTCTACCCAGCAGTATATGACACACATCCATGGGCATTACATCACACAGGACCTTATCTTTGTATTTGCCCATTTGCAGCTCTATCTCACACTGTTCTTTTACAACCAGCTGGTGCCCTTTATGCAGCCAGGACACCCTATAGGGAGTTGGATGCTCCCTTGTCTTCAACTTCAACTTTTCTATCACCTCAGTGGAAACCAGATTGTTTGTGCTGCCACTATCAATGACTAGCTGGTAGCATTTCCCTTGGACTTTGCATATGCTCCTAAACAAGGTCTTCCTTTGTGCAGGCTCAGTGACCTCTTTGGCTTGCTTCAACAGGACCTTATTTACCACCAAGGACTCTCCCCTCTCTGGTAGAATTTTTTCTTCAATTTCTGCCTCTTCTCCAGCCTGGGCAACAACAGCATTTCTTGGGCCAACACCCACATTCTCTGGACACTCATAGTGCTTATGTCCCACTTGCTGACATCTATAGCACCTAAATTCTCTACCTCTGCCTCTGTCTCTGCCTCCTCTTCCTTTTCCTCTGTAAGAACCCCTTCTGCCCCTTGCATCATCCTCCGTGGATGCATTCTGAGGTGAGCTACTATTAGATCCGTCCCTGGGTGTAGTAGGCTTTCCTCTACCACCCTGACTTCCCTTTCCTCGGAAAGTACCTCTCTTCTTGGCAGACTGTTTCCTCAGGAGTTTCTCCTCTACTTTCAAGGCCATCTGGTAGGCCTCTTCCATTGTCTTAGGAGACAGAAGACCAATCTCATCTTGGATCTCCAGCCTGAGACCATTCACATATATGGCAGTCTTCTCTGGCGTGTCTTGAAATTTCCCAGCTCTTATGCTTACTATATAGAATTCCTCTGTGTATTCCTTTACTGTCAGCAACCTCTGTCTCAGGTTCTGCATTTGCCTAAACAATGTCAGCTGATAATCACTAGGCAAGAATTTACCTTTTAATTTAGCCATCATTCTGGTCCAGCTTTTGATAGGTTGCTTGCCAACTCTCCTCCTTTCTGTCTGCACTCCATCCCACCAAAGTGCAGCATGTCCCTTCAACTTTGTTACTGCAAACTTGACCTTCTTATCTTCACTTATTTCTTCATAGTCGAAGCACTTGTTCATTTCGTTAATCCAGTCCACCAGCTCCTTTGGATTCAGTCCCCCTGCATAACTCGACACTTCAATTCTGGGCTTAACTGTAGACCCCAGAACAGTTCTGAGGAGCCTTAAGTTAGGAGGAATCTCAGCATTTTCTTCCGCTTCTTCTAATTCAGGTTCGCTGATGTCTTCAGGATCTCTGGGCTATCTTCGCTCCATGGCATCCATTCTGGCCTCGAACCTCTGCAAAATTCCCAACACTTCTGCATTGGCAACAGGTCTCCTTCTTCCAGCACCTCTACTAACTCGGATTGCCATGTTAATTCACTGCAAAAAAAACTAGAAAACAACAGCTCTGATACCACAAATGACGGCAACAAAACTGAAAGTCGGCCCCTAAGGAGAGCTGATCTCTTCTCGTAGCTCTGTCATCATTTACCCTCAATTAACTTAGTTTAACTCCACGTGGTCTTCTTTCTTTTTTTGGAATTTTATTTATCAATTTCGAAGAAATTGACAAATAAACATATACTCTGCAACCCCTTATATTAATACCCAACGCTTTTTAAACAAATGGCTTTGGAATAAACCTTTGGTTCCGGCCCCACATCTATAATCAAAAGTCCAATAAAATTCACGCGCCATACCTTAGGTTAACCTTCGCTCATCTTCCTCATACGACCACCGTCCGATGGCTCCCCTCCAGATCGACGACACTCAAAAATATCGCGCAGCCTCCTTGTTCGAGCGTTAGTGTGCAATAGTAATGCGAAAAGGAAGTTTTGGAACTTTTCCCAACGCCATGTGTCGGCTGTTCTATGGAATCGCTTGCAATTGGAGAATACCGCTTGCTCCGCAAAAGCGGTGCGATATGGGCAATCCGAGTTTTCCAATCCACTCACGGTTTTGAAATAGTGCCGACTAGGGTCCAAGCCGGGTTACGTTATCCCTCTTACTCATTAACTCACGTCTAACCTTGGGTCAGAGTTCTGATAGTAAAAAAATTATGTCTCTTTATTAAGCGAGAATTCTACTATTTAACAGTGTTCACGACCACAGTTTCTCTACATAAACCTCGTCTCGGGTTGGGATTTAAATTTGACAGAGCTTGTTCGGATCATTCAAGAGAAATAATAGACAGAAGGATGCGGAGACTGTACAACAGTTCCATTTGGAGTCCATATACGCACAGAGTTCAATCACCCCATAGTTAAACGAATTTCCTCACAATATCAATTCAAGACAGTTTGATAATATACAGGAACTGAAATTCGTTCAACCTGAAGAAATTTCTTAACCCACAATATTTTATTGCAAAAATCTTCCCCCTCAATACATCCGAGGGATACAATTTATATACATTACAATGTGTCTCTTCGGTTCCTCTGTGAGGACCGTTTAGAAAGTCAAAATCCTAATTACAATTATTCGACTAACTGAAACATGGCAGATGGATCGAACCTAACTATTCGACTTCCATAAATTCTAACTAATCTAAAATAAAATAGTCAGCTAAGGTATTGACACCTAGCTGATACAATTCAAATGTTTTCGAACCCTCCTAGCCACAACATGTGGACAAAACCTCCTACATTGCTGGCTAGTGTCTAATGCCCCTGCATCACTTCTTCTTAGTTTAGATGGTCCCTCACCTCTCTCCTTAGCATACTTTCTTATTATCTTCTCCTTTTTAAGCTATTTCTTGATTTCAGCCAATTTTTCAGAGATAATCTCCTCACTGTCTTCTTGTATGGATTTACCAGTTTTAATTTCAACAGATTTGAAAAATTTTCCTCTCCTACTTCTTCTTGCAAGTTTGCCTTCAGATGGAGTTTCTTTAGGTTCTTCAAAATGATTCCTCAAGAGGAACTCATCCCAACTGTCTCCCACATTTTTTAAATGATGCTCAATTAGGATTTTAACTAGGCCATGGTGATACAAGGTGGTTTCTAAGAATTGAACCCTTTTTTGGACATTAGAAGTCATCCTCTTTAGGCTATGTAGTAAGAAAAAGGGTAAATTGATTTCTTCATCTAGGAAATGCATCATAAGTCAAATGTGATAAACATATAGGGTGCCAAACCTTCCCTCACAAGTTATAAACTTTTGCATAATTAGCAACATATTTCGCCATTTATTCTTTAAGGCTGAACTAGGAATGCCTTTCTTGAAAACTGAGATATCCATATCTGGTGTTTTTAGCATCTGCCTCCATGCTTCATTGTGAAATTCCTTGTTTTTGAACCATCGTTCACCTTGCCTTGGTAATTCTGCTACTTCTGCAATGAAGGATTCTGTGATAATGAACTTGACATCACCTATTCCAACTTCTGACCCGTTGAATGACCGAGAAAATGTCTTGGTTACCTCCTTATGAAATCCATTGAACTTCTCCAAAAACTGCAACCACCCGACCTGCTGTAACATCTCTCTAATCTGTGGGTAACCCTCTAGGTATTTGGTTTCGACTGGTTCAGACCTTACAATGAGTCCCATGGCTTCTTTTCTCAATCTTCAATTTACTGCTCCGTTACTACTCTCCTATTCAAGGTAAAAATGGTTGTAGAGAATTGTTTTCACCCCAAAGATAACTTCTCTATTTTTGCAGACAGAAATTGGCTACGGAAAAATGACATGAAGTGGATATGGAATGAGTGAAATACGGTGAGGGTAAATCACACGAATAAATGAGTTTGAGAGTTGTCATGGAGTAAAAGACCGCGGAGAAATATCGTGGGAATTTCAAAATCACCACTGAATACTTCGGGTTAGTGACGTGACCTAATAGGTCACTTCAAGTACTAACCGTTAATTTTTAATAAATGATGATTTGATATGGCGGAATGGAAGGGATTTGTCCAAGGATTTTATGATAGGCTTGATCAATACGAATAATCAAAATAACTTTATGAAACATACATATGACTTAACCATACTATAACTTTCATAATCTGTTATCATAATAATTTCACAATTTTACCTTAGCCTTTCTTTTTATTTTTGTGGTTTTAATGTGCTTTGTCTTCTTTTGAAAATCATTGATCTTTCAGTCTTCATAATCCCTTCGATTTTGCTTGTTGACATAGGTATGCAGGATCAATTTGCTGCTGAACAAGTGGTTGCTGGATAGTTTCCTGCAGGATATCTGGCTGCAGAATGTCTGGCTCCAGAATGTCTGGCTGCGGAATGTCTGACTGCAGAATATCTGGTTGCAGAATATCTAGCTGCAAAATATACCTGTAAAAGCTCTAAGACATGGAATGAAATGATTTGAAACATGGATGGAATGTAGTATGAAATGAAATAAAATGGATCATGAGATATGGTGGAATGAAGCATGAGTGAAGTGAAATATGATGGAATGAAATGGATCATAAATGTTAAGTGAAATGAAATATGAAAAGTGGCCTGCAACGTATGATTTGTAATACTCAATTTGCAGAAAGAGATCAAATTTAAAAATCTGAAATGAAAATGAGATGGACCATGAAATGGAGTGAATTAAGTATGGATGAATGGAGTGAATGAAATATGAATGAAGTGAGATATGATGGAGTGAAATAGATCATAAGTGGAATGTGATATGTAAAGTGGGCCTGCACTTATGATTTTATGATAGTTGTTTGCAGGAAAAGAACAATTTTGAAAAGATAAAGTGTCAGAAGGATTATGATTTTCACTTTATCTTTTCTGTATAAACATGCTAATCAATGATTAGTTTTCATGTTTATACTTTATTATTATTATTATTATTTTTCAACAATCTGATTTCAAAAAATGCAATTAAGTTGATGAAGAAGAAAGATTCTTCTTCATTAACTTCACATCACTGTTCTCTTGGAATCTCTTGATAAATTCTTCTCTTGAAAGTGGCTTATGATACAGTTTCAATCTATGACCATTTACAAGAAAAGTGACCTCTTCTTCATCTATTGTCCTGATTTTTATTGCTCCATTGTCAAAAAATTTCACAATTTCATATGGCCCAAGCCAATGTGTTTGGAATTTACCTTGAAAATATTTTAACTTTGAATCAAACAAGAGGGCCCAGTCACCTTATTTGAATTTCTTTTCCTTAATGTAATTATCATGCCATCTAGTCCTTTGTTGTTGGACTATATTTTTTCTCTGAACTGCATCCTGTCTGATCTCATCCAATTCATTAATCTGCTCCAATCTATGCTTTTGTGCTTCTGTTAGATCAAGTCCTAGCTGGACTGCCATTTTAAAAGTTTGAATCTGAAACTCTATGGGAACAAGACTTGTTTTCCATAAACAATTTCATAAGGAGTATGACCTATTGTGCTTCTCCATGTAGTTCTATAGGCTCACAAGGCTTCAGGTAGCCTGTCTACCCAATCTCTTCTATGTAAATGAATAGTCTTTGTTAGGATCCCTTCAATGACCTTATTAGTAGATTCCACTTGACCATTTTCTTGTGGATGATAGGGAGTATATTTTCTGTGTCTGGTTTTGTACCTCTCCACCATTTGTTCCAGTAGCTTTGATTTGAATTGAGCTCCTTGATTTGTAACAATTTCTCTTGGGACGCCAAAACGAGTAAAAATATCCTCAAAAAGAAAATTAACTACAAATGCTTCAGTAGCAGAAAGTAATGGCTTGGCCTCTACCCATTTGGTAACATAATCAGTGCAAACTAATATATATTTCTTTTGTCTTGATGGAGGACTAATAGGTCCTACAAAATCTAAAGCTCATTTCTCAAAAGGTTCAATATGTACCTGAGGCTGCAATGGCATCTCACCTGAAGGAGAAGGTTTCCCTACCCTTTGGCAACTGTCACACCTTTTGACATACTCTTTAGCATCTTTAAAAAGGGATGGCCAATAGCATCCTAAATGAAGGACCTTATAAGCTGTCCTTTTATCAGCAAAGTGTCCGCCACAAGGTTCATCATGACATGCTTCTGTAACCCAGTATCTCATCTTCTCAACATCTCAGTGAGCAAAATCAAGACTCTGTATAAATCATTAGCAACCCATGAATATTTTGCACCGTCATAAATGATCTTTCTTTTGTCTCTTGCATTCATTATTGAAGGAAATTTTCCTGAAAATAAATAATTAGCAATGTCAGCAAACCAAGGAGTTTGAGTAGAAATTGCAAAAAGATATTCATCAGGGAATTTATCTTCAACTAGGGTGTTGTCTTTGATGTGTTGAAGTCTAGATAGGAAATCAGCTACTATGTTTTTTTTTCCAAGCCTATCTAGAATGGTAATGTTGAATTCCCCGTAAACTAATAACCATCTTATAACTCCTATTGGTAATTGATTTTGTTCATTAGATATTTAATCACAGTGATCTCAGGTGAACAAGGTTTCAGCCCTATGCACAAAGAATCGAATCTCTATTTATAGCACAGCTCACTAAAAACTCTTTTCAATATATAATTTAACCTCAAGGAGCCAAATTTTTACTTATAATCGGCTGAATAATAACTGTGTCTTGTCCCACATCGCTCCTAAATTTGTATCCAGGTATCCGTTGAAATATGGAAAAGGTACTTCAGCTAGGTCGAGCTAGAATAGCAGCCTGAAAGTTTTTTGCTCACTGGCCTCTAGAAAAGTTAACCTGAAACTGTGATCTCATTTGAATTGCCATCCATGGTAAGTAATTTGAAAAGTGGATATGCTATCTTGGTGAATTTTTCTACAAACCTTCGATAATATCCTATAAATCCTAGAAAAATCCTAACATCTTTTTGACAACATGGAATAGATAAGTTAGAGATGACTTCAACTTTTGACTCATCAACTCTAATCCCATCCCCTGAAATGTGATGTCCCAAAAAAATTCCTTCAGTAAACATCATAAAACACTTTTCATGACTTAGTGAAAGATTTTCTTCTTTACATCTCTTTAAGACTTTTTCCAAGTTTGCTAAGGCTTCTTCAAATGTATTTCCATAAACTGTGAAATCATCCATATATACCTCTACACAATCATGTATTAGATCCGAAAAGATTCCTAGTACTGCCCTTTGAAATGTTGCAGGTGCATTGCATAGTCCAAATGGTAATACTCGGTAAGCATAGGTACCCCAAGGACAGGTAAATGTGGTTTTGTCTTGATCTTCAAGTGCCACTTGAATTTGATTATAACCACTAAACCCATCTAAAAATGAGAAGTACTTTTTTCCAGCTAATGTATCTAACACCTGATCTATGAAAGGTAGGGGAAAATGATCTTTAAGAGTAGCTTTGTTTAATTCCCGGTAGTCAATACATACCCTCTATTTACCATTTTTCTTTGGCACAATTACCAAAGGAGAAACCCACTGACTATCTGAAATGGGATAGATAAAGTTGACATTTAACAATTTCTACAATTCTTCTTTAACAATCTCCCTAAGATTTGGATTCATCCGTCTCTAAGGTTGTCTGATTGGTTTACAATTTTCCTCTATGTAGATGTGATGAGTGCAAGTCTTAGAGCTTATCCCTTTCATATCAGTGTACTCCCATGCATATGCAGAAGAATGTCTCTGTAATATCTTGACTAGCTTTTCTTGTTGAGATTTCTCTAGGTTCTTGTTTATGTTTAAAATTTTACCTGGAAATATCTTAATAGTAGAGCTGCCAAATTAGTAAAGAGACATCTGTCTTGATGATAAAAACTCAATGTTGGATTCTTCTTGAAATTGTTCATGTTTGTATTCCGAAGAGGATTCAAAATTTTCTAAGGTATTCAAAATCTGGCTATCTTCACTAATTTCTGAAATTGTGAAGAGAGGTTGTATGTCTTCTTCATCCTCAATCCATTGAGTATCATCCAATTCTGTAATTGTTTTTGCTGGAGGATACAAGGTAAATTTCTTGGTTGAACTACCATCAGAGATGTACATATCACCGGATCTACAACTAATGAAAGCATCAGTTGTAGCTAACCAAGGTCTTCCTAATATAATAGGATGCCTTCCTAGATTATTCTTAGGAGTTAGGATCATAAAATCCACAGGATACTCCCAAGAATCTAGGGACACTGGAATGTCTTCTATTACCCCATCAGGTTTGATCACATATCTGTCTGCTAATTGTAATAATGTGGGTGTAAAAAGAAGATTAGGAAGTTTCAGTTTATCCATGATTTGTCAACTCATGATATTGATTGCTGCTCCTAAATCAATAAGTGTGTTTTGGATCTCAGTTCCATTGATGTGTATTTTAACAACTGGATTTCCTGGGTCTAGATACTTTGGAATGGCAATCTTACCCATCATGATATCTGCTATTTTTCCTGCCAGTTGAATTTTCTTTGTCTCTTTGATTCTTTTTCCTATTTTTTTCATGCTCAACTCCTTTATTGTTTTTGCTAAAATTGGAATTTCCTTGATAGCTTGTAATAATGGGATCTTAATACAAACATTTCTCAGCTCATCTAGGAAATCATAATTAGGCACCATAATTTGTTTTTCTACACCCTTATCAATTTGTAATCTTTTTGGAAAGGGAGGTGTAGAGGTAGATTTTGATGGCTGCTCTAATATAGGAGTTGAAATTATTGGTTCTTTTTGTTTTGATTTTTCAATATTTGGGTCTTGAAAAGATGTGTCTTCTTCAATACTTTTATTTACCTGTAGAGAATCTTCCTCAGAGTTGTTTTGCTCTTGTATGATTACAGAAGGTTTCTTCTTTTCAAGTATTCTTCCAGACCTAAGTTGAACATCATTAAGGTCTAAAGGAGTAATCAGATAGGTTGGAAATTGTTGGCCTTCTATCATGTATGTGTTCTGAGGATTTTTATTGTTGGGGTTTGGTATGGGTTGGGCAGGTAACTGATTTGTTTTCTGAGGAAATGGTAATGGAAATGGTGGATTTTGATGTTGTGAATTTTGAGGATTTTGTTGAGGAGGGAAATGTGGATATGGTGGATAGGATGGTGGATATTGATAGTACTGAGAGTATCTTCCATATGGATTTTGTGTTCCTTGTGCCCAAGTTTGAGATTGATTTTGGAATTGGGGCCAAGGTTGCTGCCAAGAATTCCAATTTGGTGGGGGTTGATTATATAGCTGATCATGGAATCCTTGCGTTTGAGGTCCTTGCCAAGGCCTCCTAGAGACAAAATTGAGAGATTCTGTGGAATTTGTAGGGGTTTCTTCTTGAAAGACAGCTTTAAGACCAGGAAGTAAAGGACAACTCTTGGTCTCGTGTTTTTCTGAACAAATTACACAAGTCTCTACTACTTTTGCATCCAAAGGGCACTCTCTCAAGGCATGCTTCTTTCTACATTTGGGACAAAATATTGCTAAGGCATCAGATTCATCTTTTTGCTTGTTTTGTAACTTAAGGGTGTCTATTTGCTCACTAAGACTCCCTAAAATGTCAGATTTGAATTCATCAAGCATATGTCCTATTTCTGCCCTACTTACTGTCCCAGAATCAGACTTACTTGCCCTTGCAAGAGCGGGGTTTCTTGGTCCTTTTACAGTTTTAGATTTCCATCTTGAAAGGTTGATACACAATTCAACTATTTTAGGTAATGTGAGCTGAAATATATCCCCTTTTCCCATAATATTAAGGATATCTAGCCATTCATCCCTAATTGTCTTCAACAAGAGAGCTTTCAAAGTATCTTGGTCTAAGTTTTCCATTTTTTCTCTTTTGATGTTGTAGTTAAACCTCTCCGACAAATCTTCCAGATTTTCATCCTCTTTTTGTTTCATTTTAAACACTTCCTCCTTATGGTTGACTAGCATACAGTAATCCAAATACCTCTCTAGAAATGCATGTTTCATGTCTTCCCATGTCCTAATAGAACTGTTGATCAAACTCATAAACCATTTTAATGCTGCTCCTTTCAATGTTGAAGGGAATAGTTTAAGTTTTTGGGCATCTTGTAAGTAATCATAGGTTCTACATAGGACTTCAAATTCAAATAGGAAGGTTTCATGATATTCACTTTTGAGTCCATAAAATTTTGGAAGGACAGAAGGTGAAATATTTTTCATAGTTGCATTGGTTTCTTCATCTACTATAGGAAACCCAAAAGAGCTTCCCATTTCCCTTCTACCTCTTCCTCTGCCTCCTTCTTCACCTCTAACTCCTTCTCCATATGCACCTCTACCTCCTTCTCCTCTACCTCTACCTCTACCCCCTCCAAATAGTTTATGTTCTCCATTAAAGACTCCTCCTCCCCCTTCTTCTGCCATGGTTGATTCTCCTATGGAAGTGGAAAAGTTTATGTCTCTAGCAGGGGTCCTTGAATATTCTTCTAGGACAGGTTCAGTGAATGAAGTGGAAGGTTTTTCTGATGGAATATCTGATCTTAAGTCTTCTGGAAGTCTATGATCAGTGAAGTATGGGATGTGGGTTTGAGTTGGAGGTGTGCTGCCTCTTGGTCTTGGTGGAACAAGTGGTGTTTTAGGAATCAAGCTTCAGCTTCTTATGAATCTACCCCTTGAGTCTCTTTCTCTACGCATATCATTTTTTTTGGAGGTAAGAAACAAGGCTACCTAGTTACACTTCCCCGGCAACGGTACCAAAATGTCTACTCAACTTAGTGTTCCTAAATTGATGTCATAAATTGTCAACCAGGGCTAGTAAACTGTTGAAGTGAATTGCACTATATGTGCGTAGGTATCTTCTTCCTACTTCATTGTGTTTAGTGTTTTTATAGTGTTTTTGGTTTTGTATTTTTGTGTTAAGAGGAAAAGAACTAAATTGTTGGCAAAGAGAAGTTACTGATCACACTAAAACAGAACAAAATCTACTCTAAACTGTGTATGACACCTAAGAACAGAAAATGCTAATTCACAAATTGCAAAGCTTGACAAGGAAAGTAACTCATAACATTAACTCAGTCCAATTCATTTCATTAGAGGTATGTTGGAACAACTTAAGAAAAGGATAATTTTGATGTAATGAGGTTCTCCTTAATAAACAAAAACTTACAATATCACAGAGAAAATCTTATCCATGGTTAGAAATTTGTTGGAATACTTTGAGAAAATATTATCTGCAATTTAGTAAGGAATCCTATGCTAACATAACTTATGAAACTAGAATTAACCCACTCTGCAACTCAAAATGTTACTATTAAGCCTCATTCAAGGGTTAGAGATCTCTTGGAATAGCTTTGGAAAAGGGTTGTTTGTAAAATTATGAGAAATTGCAGAATAGTCAAGAACTCAGTAAGATATAAATAATTCTTGTCCATATGATGATGATGTGTTAGAAGAGATTAAGAACAAGAGAAGTTTGTAAATAATGAAGGCCTTTAAGTCTAATTTAACAGAACTAGAACATAATTAGCTAATAAAACTTGAAATACAATGAACAGAACTGAGCTTATATGCAATTAACCTTCGAAATACTACAGCTCTATCTCATTCACGTGTTAGTGATATATTGGAACAGTTTATGAGAATCGGATTGACTATAATATTCGATGTAAGTAAACATAAAACATGATGCTAAGAAAAACTACCTAAATTAAGAATGAAACAGAGTTAAAGTCACTTATCTAGAAAATATGCACAAAGCCTTTCGGACAGTAGGGGCCCTCTACCATCAGATTGGCACACGAATTCTTAACTCCTCAAAATTGCTTCAAATCATGCATCAAGTTGTACTTATTTCATTAGAGAAAAAAAACGCTCAGAAAACAGAGTAATACAGTCTTTGAGAACTTAACAACAAAAAATCAACTAGCTAACTGTCTCTCGGCTCACCGAGTTATTCTTATAAGAAAAATACATAACTGTCCTTGAGTGGAAATAGGCATAGGTGTCTTTTTCAATCAAAATCGAATTAGAACTCCTGTTGAGGACTCGTACTTTGCTGAAGACATCTGCAGAGTCCTTGTCCTTGTAGAAGTCTACTTCTTAGTTTTGGCTTCCCCCATGTGCATAACCACTTGCAGATTTTTGCTCAGACTTCGTAGAGGGCAAGGAATGATGTAGGTGAGTTCTGGAATTCAACCATATGCGTTTTTCCTTTAAGTGACACCTGTAACCTATGTGAACATAAATATTGCTGCAGAATATGCGACTAGCTACAGAATGGCTGCATTTTGTAGCTAAGTCTAGTCAAAAATCACTACGACAACAAAACCAAAAAAGTATAGTAAGTCAGTCATTGCATGCATTCTTAAAGTGACTTTAATAAATCCTATTGATATTTTAAGCCTATAATTGATAAATGAAAATGTAATGAAGTGAAATTTGGTGAAAGGAAAGGACATATTTGGGGCTCAACACCACCTTTGGCCTGCGAGCCTGATTCGGCATATGTGCCACCTCTCTCTCTCTCTTCTATTTTTAATAGCATTCCTTCTAGTTAAGATGATGATAGCGAGGATGAAAATCCTCCTCCACCTCTTGAAATTGTTCCTTATACTC
>JAXQQM020081578.1:0-19341 GCA_034641835.2 Pinus albicaulis | reverse complement strand
TACCCATTTATTCACCTCCTAGCTGGTATAGGCAAAATTAATGTTCAAATTATCACCATTCTAATTTTGGGAACATTACAGTCCTCCCCTCATAAATGTTTCTTTTCCTCAGACAACTGTAAGGATAGAAATGAATGGCCTTCTTGAGGTATGAGGCTGAAATGAATTTGGATCTTCCATCTCCATATGAATCTCCCATCCCCAAGCAATCATTCATAAAAAATGAGTTACCCTCCAACATGGCAACTCCTGAAAGTCTTCCTCCACATTTGGCTCATGCAAAGTAGGTGGGCTGAAAATCTAATCATGGTAGACAAGGTAGTCTACCCCACGTTGTCCTCCTCTCCACTCATGAAAAGTGTAGAGTATGTGCTGATCTTGGGCTGCAATAATTTTTCCCTTAAGTGGAAAAATGAAGAACAACCCTCCAAGGATCTCCTCTCCAACATTGAAGAACAAGCTAGCCCAAAACATCTCATCCATGATGAATAGGACAGGATCATCATAGGGTATCCAAATGAGAAGTTTTCTAAAAGTTTTACATGATGCTACATGATAAAAACAATGTCTCAAGTGGACACAACGCAGTTTCTCCCACTGAAACTTCAGAAAATAGCATGGAAATTGGTGTTTTGACAAATGGCTAGTTGTGTGAATCATCACATCTACTAGTGAATAGTAAATGAGAGAATGTGCCAACTAAGCATACAAGAAATAATCAAACACTTGCCCATGGTTATACAAAGTATGGTTGTCTCCATCATAATAGTTGGCAAAATTTTGTTTATGGGGCTCAACAATAAACTTGACCTCTTGTGGAACAATGCACTGTATGATAATGGTAAGAAGATGCAAATACTATGTTACATAATCAATGGATGTAAAGAAAACATTCTCACCATGTGCTAAAGTAAAGTGATGCATGAATACATGAATAAGTCCATGCTCCAAAAGAAAAACGTGGTTGGCCTACGCAAATAGGCTCTTGCCAACCCATAGCTCATTTCTTTAACATGATCCTTGTCAAAGACTTCAAAAATGTTGCTACAATTAGGAAATTCCTCCAAAAATGAAAGTACTTCCTGTTCATCTAAGGCCAAGGAGTAGCCCCTTTGCACCATGATAGTGCCATCTCCCACTCCTACAACATCATACAACATGTGAGAGAAAATATTCCCTTGCTCTCTCAAGTACAACTCAAGCAACAAAATTGTTTTCTGCCTCCTCATGCTCTCATCATACAAGACATGTGATGAAGACATAATGAATTATATGAATGTCACATCAACACCATGCATCCATACTATTTGTTCTAAATGATGCAAGCATCCTGCCACATCTTCTCCATCCCCATACCCTTAGGAAGAGTGTATGCCATGTGATGGACAAAATCCTTCAAGAGTAACCAGTGCAGCCAAGCCTCCTGCTACCCAGTATCATAAATTTGAAAATAGCTCACCAGCTTATTTCTCTCCATCCACATCCACTCAACCATTTGTGGATGTCTCCTTCTGTTTTCCATCTTGGTACTCCTCCCATGAGTGCTACCATCCTCCCAAATCAATTTTCTGCCCTTGAATTTCATGGGATGTTGAAATGCATTCTTCTCTCGGATAAATTTGATCCCATAAGGACCCAAATAGGTGGTAGGCAAAAACCTCCCATCATGATGTGTAAGGCTCAAGAAATGTCCAACACAAGCATGAAAGATGTTATCCATCTGTTAGTATGAATCTTTCGTCATAAAAGATCACTTTAGCTACGCATAACAAATAGCCCTAACATTGATTATGGCTGCAAAATATCTTTAAGTCTGCTACACAAATTCAGATCTAAGCACAAAAAGACATTAAGCAGATAAAATATAATATGGCTCCATGCATCCAATAGACAAGACAAGAACAAAGTGTTTAAAAGAATGATTTGTATTATATTAAAGAATGGGGCACCTGAGAGGAAAAAAAGAAAGGTGTTTTCCGATTCTCCTCAATGGGATGGGTTCTTGAAAGTCCTCAGCGTTTCAGATCTAAAATTCCTCTCTCTTATTGTGGTAGAAAACCCTGACAAACATAGAACTCAATGGGAGCTCATAAAGAAAAAATGGAAAATGGTGACCAAGAATAGATCTAGTGTGATCTAATGCAATGAAGGTGACTAATGAATGGGGAAAACCCCCCTATTTATAACAAAATATTGGGGCGGTCTAGAACTCAGTGCATGAATAAAATATTATTAATCAAATTCTAGAAGCACCCTTTAGGAATATTTTATTATATTTGTTGGAGGGAAAAGGGTTCTTGACTTGGGTCAATTCCTTTATTTATAAATAATAAATAAATAAATGATTTATTTATCATTTTAGGGGAATGATGGGAATATAATTAAATAAATAATGATTTATTTAATTATTTACAAATGATTTAGTCAAGTTTAACTAGGAATATTATTAAATAATGATTTGAATAACTTATTCCTAGGAAATAATTAAATAAATAATGATTTATTTAATCAATTTCCTTGTTTTGGGTTAAAAATGACTAGGAAATATGGACAAATGTTATTTTATATGGTGAAAGCAATTTTACTTAGGGTAAAATTGGTCTTACATGGTGTACTTGGGTTCATCTAATGATAATGGGTTAGATGACCAAAAAAATGGTGTAACAGATTGCCCCCCAACGTACGAGTGTTAGGATCAAATCGTATGACCGAAGTACGTTGTAAGAACTCAATCACTAGGCATCAAGAGGGAAGTGAGAGAGAGGAATGTAAGGTAGTCTAATGTGCTAAAGGACTAAACCCGGAGGAGACGAGACTTACAGGTGCAACAAGTCTCTAGGTGATGGAGTAGTACCAGTGTTAAAGGCGGTAGGGGAGGCATACCTATGCCCGCCGAGACAATAGTACAAATAATAAGACGCCCAGAAAACCGCGGAACGCAAGAATGAAAAATGTGCTGGCCTAAACATGAGCCAGATAAAAATGATGAATCCCACATACATGTGATGCTTGGAATAACCTTCAGGACTTATAGAAGAAGATTTTAGTACATGAGATATAAATATACCCAAATGCCCCCTACACACGGGGAAGGGCTCATAAAATCTGACTGATATATGAAAATCAAAGAGGCGCTGCAAGTGGTTGAGGCCGATATCATCAAATGAGAGGAGCTGCATCAAGGGTGGAAATGAAGAAGTCATCCGGGCATGTGGGGGGCTACCTGCAGGGCCACCCCCTCATGAGGATTGAGACATCTCACACACGCCCAGGAATCACCAATAGCTATTTCTGCATCACTGGACCATCAACTGTATAGATCATGATCAGGCTGAGAAGAGCTCGAACCAAAGTACACTGCCCCCTAGACCTGGCTTCTAGAGTAAATGAGCTGATGTCGACAGAAGTAGGTCCACCATAGGTGAGGCAATAAGGAAACCCCAACTGAGGCACGAGGGAAAAGAGTAGAGCGACGAATAGAGAGAGACTAATGATGATGATGGAATGAGGGATGATCCAAAGGGGATCATAAATAACATGGGTACAAAATGGTATCTCATGAAAGAAATTGACACAAACAGGAATGAGTGTGGAGGCAAGGTGGTGCCCCAAATGATATGTGTATTAAGTGAGAAAATCTGATTTTGAGGGGAGGTGAAGTAATGCTTCATGGACAATAGGTGTCCTGGTGAAGTAACAAAATGAAAAATGAAAAGATGCTGGCTATCTAGAAGAGAAGAAAACCCGCATTTCGCAGGGAAAATGCTAGGGGTAATATCTCTTAAGATAGAGTCCATTGTGAGGATTAGGAAGGATATGGCCTTCAAATTCCTCTAAAATATATGCCCCCTTACCAAGGTCTTTAATGATGATGTAAGGACCTAGCCATAATGAGTCGAAATTCCCATGACCGAGGGTATCGTGGGCCTGATCATATACTAGAATGAGGTCACCTTCGTGAAAGGTACGAGGGTGGAATTTTTGGTCATACTTAGCTTTGGTGCATGTTTTGGTCGCTTCAAGAGTTTGTAATGCAACACAACGGTCTTCAGAGGCACGCTCGAGCATGATAAGTCGTTGTTCTAGAGGTTGGGTATCAGGGAGAAGTTCAACGGCCAAGTGAAGGGAAGGGATTTCACACTCGATAGGTAAGACTGCCTCCTCACCAAAGACAAGGTGGAAAGGAGTGAAACTGGTGGCAGTTTTAATAGAAGTACGATAAGCCCACAAAGCAGGGAAGAGCATGAGATGCCAATTGGTTTTGTGCTTATTCACCGTTCGTTGAAGCATGGTCTTAAGAATTTTTTTGACCGCTTCAACTTGGCCATTACCTTGGGGGTAATAAGAAGATGAATATTGGTGCTCAAAACCAAATAGGGAGGATAGCGCCTGCCAAATCTGATCTTCGAAATGTCGGCCATGGTCCGAGACTAACTGTTTTGGAACTCCGAATCGAGCAATGACATGGTTAAAGAAAAAGAGGGCTGCAATGGCTGTCGTATTGTTAAACGTTGGCATAGCTTCGACCCATTTAGTGAAATAGTCAACCACAACAATGATTTATTTGTGGTTACCAGTAGATGGAGGTCAACATTCCATAAATTCAATGGCCCATTTACAAAAAGGATCGGCGGTGACGACAGGATGGAGAGGAGCGGGAGGAGATCGCATCTTGGGGGCGAAATGTTGGCAATTGGAACAGCGTTTGACTGCTTCAATGCAATCACTGAAGAGAGAAGGCCAAAAATACCCAGCACGCATGATTTTTTGGGCGGTGGCGAGGCTGGAGAGGTGGCCACCACAAGTGCCGCTATGATAGGCATTGAGGACTTGCTCGGCTTTAGCGTGTGTGAGGCAACGACGAAGGACAGTATCTACTCCGCGACGATAAAGGTCATCGTCGATTAGAAGGTAGCGAGAGGATTGGTGTCGGATACCTCGTCGAGCATCTTGATCGAGATGAAGGGCGAAATTTTGGGTTCGCAAGTAAGTAAGGATGTCACCGTACCAAGGATCGTCGGTGGTGATGGCAAACAAATGTTCATCGGGAAGAGCATAATTAATTGGAGTATCTTGCGTTCTGGTAGGCAGATCAGAAATGAGTTCAGCGAGGACTAAACCTTTCTTACTTTTTGAGGTGACAAATTCAAGGTCGAATTCTTGGAGGATAACGACCCAACGGGCGTACTTCCCATTGAGGATGCGGCGACTCAATAGGAAAGCCATGGGGTGTGAATCAATCACAACCTTGGTGGAACGCATGAGGATATAATGACGTAGTTTTTGGACCGAGAACACGGCAGCTAGTGCTAATTTTTCTTCATGCAAGTAGGACACAGGTGGACCAGCAAGGTTCTTACTGACATAATAGATCACATGTTCGATACCGTTATCATCTTCCTGGATAAGGATACGAGCAACCGAATAGGTGGAAGTGGAGATGTATAGGATGAAATCTCGATCAAAGTCAGGGGGACTGATCAAGGGAGCGGATGTGAGAGCATGTTTTAGGGCGTCAAAAGACTCTTGAGCATACGTATCCCAGACAAAATGGGTGTGAGATCGAAGAAGTCTAAGAAAACCATGTGCGGTAGTTGCGTAGTCAGGAACGAATCGGCGAAGAAAATTGGCTTTGCCTTGGAGACTTTGTAGCTGGCGTAAGATATGAGGCATAGGAAGTTCAAGAATGGCTTGAAATTTCAAAGGGTCGAGAGTTATCCCATCTTTTGACATGATGAAGCCGAGGAGACGACCGGCGGGAACACAAAAGACACATTTCAATGGGTTAAGGCGAATGTTATACTTGCGGCATCAGAGAAAAATGGTACGCAGGTCATGAAGGGGTTGTGCCCGATGTTTAGAATGAGCAGTAAGGTCGTCTAAATAGGCAAGGATAATATGGGCTAAGTCATGGAAACAATAAGACATGGCTCGTTGAAAGGTAGCGCCGGCATTTTTAAGGCGAAATGGCATGACGCGGTATGTGAAAGTGCCCCACGGACTAATGAACGCAGTTTTAAGTTGATCAGCACGACGGATAAAAATTTGGTTGTATCCAAAGAAGCCATCCATAAAGGAGAGAATCTCGTGCCCCGCACACTCATCTATGATTTGGTCAATAAATGGTGTAGGGAAGTTGTCTTTGGGACAAGCTTTGTTTAGATCGCGAAAGTCGATGCAAACACGAATGGTGCCTTGTTTTTTGAGGACGGGAACTGGGTTAGACACCCAAGTGGTATATTCGATGGGGTAAATGAAACCAGCCTACCGGAGCTTACTGATTTTAGCTTTGATGGCTTCGCATCTAGAAGGATGAATGGGTCTCAACTTTTGATAGACCGTAATGGCATCAGGCCATGTGTCGATGTGATGTTCGACAATGGCAGGATCAAGTCCGGGCATTTCTAAGTAGGACCAAGCGAAAATATCAGGGAATTCTTTGAAGAGTTTGGTGTAGACTTCAATTTCTTCTGGAGTGCATTGGGCGCCCATGGTGATATGTTCTTCAATACCGGGTTTGACAGAAATGTCTATTTTAATGGTAGGAGAGATATTAGCCATATTGCCTTCTTCGAAAGCGTCAGGTGCAGGGATGGGGTTTTTGAACCAATCAACTTTGGCGAGAATGAAGTCTTTAGATTCGAGGGCATATCGGTCATGGGACTGGTGTGGTAGGAAGTATGCACGATGGTGCATGTCGTCCCATGGAAAATCAAGTGCGGTCATAGCTTCCATGATGTCTTCATCGGTCTGAAAGATGGGAAGGTTGGGAGGAAGAGGAGTATCGGAGGAGGTAGAGATATGAGACACCTGATTTGGAGGGGGAAGGTTCATGTGTGTGTCGGCATGAGGGGTGACAGCGGAGTGAAAAAATGAGTGAGTGAGCGAACCGGCGACATAAGGCACTAAGGGGTCGGGTGTCGGGAGACGTGGGGAGGAGGAAAGGTAGAGAATAGTGGCTGAAGTTTCGGTGATTTTAGTATCAGGAGGGGGAATGGTAATCGGGGGAGACAGGGGGTCTGGTGGTAAAGAAGAAGGATGGCGGGCAAGCGCGGCTTCAAATTGGCGGTATGCGGCTAAAGAAGCGCGATAATCGTCAAGGCGGGGGCAAAGGTGGGTGTAATGTCCATGGAAATCGCACAAAGAACAAGGGTGATTGGTGCGCAAGTGTTTAAGTTTGGGAAGAGAATCAGGTATGGTGACAGAGACTTCTTGGAGAGCATATTCGGGAAATTTCTCATTGACCATGGTTTTGAGATGTGGTAATTCGGGACAAGTATGGTTAGCATGTCCGACAATATCACACAAAGCACACTGGATGGGATGCTTTGGAGGTTGAGGATGGGCGGAAGTTGTCGGGGTGGCTTTGTCCTTGGATGTCCCCCTGCGAGCTTGGCTAGTGGCATCTGGCATGGTTGTCATAGGGGGGGGGGGTTGCGGATGAGGGGACTGAGGTACAGGTGTAGCGGGAGAAGCCATGGGTATCGGTTGAACCAGTGTCAAAGAAAGATAAGGTTTGGGTTGGCCTGGCATAGTAGGGGCTGGGGGGTCTAGGTACTAAACGGGTATGCCTAAGGTCAAGTTGGGGAGGGATAGGGTAGCTAAGATAGGGACGAAATGAGCACTAGGAGGGGGAGCAAGGAAAGGAATCTGACCAGCAAGGAAATGGCTAGGGGGAGTGGTCGGGGAAGGAGATTCCGAAGGAAGAAGGTGGGCTAACGGGGGCGAAGGGCTAGGAGCGAGTGGAGTTGGGTGAGGATGTGTTTGCTTACTAGCGAGGATGGGCTGTGCAAGGTCAGCCCATGAATATTGCATCATGCAAACATTCGCCATGCTAGGATCGGGTACGGGAGGAAGGTCTAAAAAGGTTCCAAGCAAGGAGGAGTCTTTATAGACGCCAGGGGAAACACTGGTCAAAGAATCAACAGTTGGTTTATTGGTGACAGTAGAGATGGTGGACTCGGGGGAGGTCTGAGATTTTGGTTCATGGTAGGTCAATTGGTCAATGGTGACAATCTTGCCATTATGAGGGAAAAACATCTTGCGGTGGACTGCGGATGGGACGACTGACATGGAATAGGTGTAACTACGCCCCAAAAGGATGCTGTAGTCAAGAGGGGCATCGATAACTTCAACGTCGACACAAACAGTCTTGCCGGAAAGGGTGATAGGACAGTTACAGAATAGGCCAATGGGCTAGGAGGCATGGCCATCCCACACACGAAGGGTGATGGTGGAAGGGGCCAGTTCAGGGGATCCGAGTTGTTTCCAAACCGAAGCAAAAATTACACAGGTAGATGCCCCCTTATCAATAATACACCGAGCAACTTTGGCATTTCGGATTTTGACTGGGATTTGGAAAGAAATCGAAGGGGGAAGAGGGGGATGGTCTGACTGACGGGCGTCAAAAACAATCAATTGGTCATCAACATGATCTACAGCGCCCACGGCAGATAGTAGAGCCCTATTTTGAGAAGGACACGACTGGAGGAGTTCCAGTGTTGAAATGGCCGCAGGAGATTGGGCCAGATCATCTACTATGCTGTATGAATGGGCAGCCCGACCAGAGGCAACATTTCAGCGTAATGGTCCCTTAGGAGGCTTGGGATGAACCTTGTCTTTGGGCGGAGGGAGTTGCAAGGGACCATTGGGTGTCAATAGAGGCTTTGTATGACCAGACGATGGAGACTCGGAGACAGATGTAACGAGAGGTGTGGAATACTAACGAGACCGAGTTTGAAGGTTGAGGTCGATGGTGAGAGGTGGGTCAGAGGCCATCATGAGAATCTGGTAATTAGAGGAACCAGAAGGGGAAGGTTGAGTGGTTACCGGGGCATGAGGGGGTTGAGTGGCCACAAATCCTTGTTGAGGGAAAGGATCGGTAAACACAGCGGGTTGAGAAGTAGCTGGGGTGGGAGGGACAGTAGGGGAGGAGTGTTGTCCCCACATGGTGGCCTCAGAATCCCACATTTTCCACATTTTTGGTAATAAGGGAAAATTGTGAGTGTAATGACCATAAACACGGTAACACAAACAGGGCTTATTGGTGCGAAGTGGCCTGTTCGGCTTGGGCTAAGAACCCTGTGGCTGGTGAGCAGTGTGAGGATCAATACTCGAAGGATTGGGTCCATGATTACCAGGGGCAGATTGATTGCCTTTCCTCTTTCTTTGAGAAGGAAGAGGATTGGTCGCGTCCTGCTGCACAAATATGTGCCCTGGAGGGGGTAGTAAGTGCTGCGGCGGGGGTGGAGAAGGCAAGGGGGTGAGAGGTCCAAATGCTGGAGGAGCTGGGACACCAGGTTGTGGGTAAGGATAAGGGTTAGGATGGGCAACATTGAGGTAAGCAGGAGTGTGGGAAAAATGAGGAGGCATGTCGTATCCTGGGTACATGCTTCCTGGAGGGGGGAATGTGCTGGAGGGGTTGGCCCCTCCTGGAGGGAAACCATAGCCCACAGGAGGTTGATCAGAGGTATGTGAGAGGGCTCCAACGATACCGTCGGCAGAGTGAGATGCCCCCGAGGCATTGGAGCCACTGGGTTTGGGGAGGTCAGGAAGGACGGTATAAACATAACCGGATTGGGCGTAGATGAGGTCATATTTCAAGGCTATTTTGAGGGCGCCTTCTTTGGTTTGGGGAAAATGGGATGCAACATCTTTGCCAATGGGAGGTAAGAGAGAGCGAAGGAACTAGTCCATGTAAACCAGATCTTCAAAGGGAGGAGCGCGACACAAGCTCCGTCTTCGCCGCCATTCCTGGACATGAGCAGAAAGGCGGGTCAAAGAGGATTGATGGAAAGAAGTTAAGAGTTCAAGACTGTCGTCCGTATAACGAAGATGAACCTAAGATATAAAGGTTTCGGGCCTCGGGCAATGGTCGCAAAGGTGGTATGGGAAGAGGTGGCTTGATCAACATACCATTTAGAAGCTTCGCCGGTAAGCATGCGTTGGAATAAATGAAGACGGATGGAGTCATAGGTGATGGAATTGGAGGAACACCACATGTGGAAAGATCATATATGGTTGGAGGGATCTTCACTATCAAGGCCTTCAAACTTGGGAATGCTGAAGGGAAGCTTGGTTGGCATAGCAGACCAACTAACATCGTGGCGAATAGGGTCATTAATGAGCTGATTGAAGTCGGGGAGACTGAGGCCGGCCATATAAGGGAGCAATGGGGCAGTTGAGGTAGGTCCCGTAGTGGTTCCACTGGAAACAGACCCAGTAGTAGAACTGGGGTTAGGGCTAGGTCCTGAACTAGACATGGTGAAGGTAAGAGAGGGAGAACTAGAAGTAGGGGGAGAACCCAAACAATCAGAGGAAGAGTCGGAGTGCGGACTCAGGGGAGGACTTACTCGAGGATGACAAGAAAGAGGAAGTTGACCAAACAAAAACTAAGGGTGAAGGCCAAGAAGTCTCCGGGAGAAGCGCCTTGGGGGCGCAATGATGATGGGAAGAAGAAAAACTGACAGGGGCAGGGAGGGAAAAAATCAAGTGAGGTCAAGGGCGGAGAGGTGCAGTGACAATTGATTTTAAAGTCTTTGCCAGGTGGTGTTAACCATTCTCTTATTCACTTAGGGTCAGTGTGTGGTGTGTGTTAATTTTAATTGTTTAAACCCAAACGTTTTGAGAGTAAAAGAAAAATTGTGTTGTGTAACTGAAAATAAATCTGCAGTAAATAAAACTAAAAGAATAGAAAATGAACAGCTACTAATGCATCAATCTAACCCAAGAAGGTGGGTCTCTCAAAACTAGTCTATAAGAGGGAAAAAATGAAGCAAAGCATGCTAAAAAGAGGCCAATAGATCTAAGGTCAGGAGGGACAGGGATTGAAAGGAGAAATATGCTGAACAGAGGTGCAGAGAATAGAAAAGAGGCATAGGCTAAAAAGGGGGAGATCAGCTAAAAAGTGAAGGGGTGATGAGGCGGCCCTAGAAATGAACCCAAAAAAAACTATATGAAGTGATTTGAAAGGGGGAAGAGCTGATCTAAAGAAATTTGAAACTAAGGTATCAGATCTAAAAGCAATAAGGCTGAAACTCTAGAAATTCAGACGTCTAAAACAGCAAAAACTCTCCCACAAAAAGTGGAGGGTACTAGAGCCCTAAGGGGAAATATTCCCACTTATTTGAGTGAAACAGATCAGAAACAGGTCTAAACGGGTAGAGGTGGAGGCTAGAAAACCCTGACAGAAGCTTCAGACAAACCCAGAAAACGCACTGGAAAATTGCAGAAAACAGTGCAGGTCGCAGGTTCTGACCTGTTCGGCAGTCCAGGTCGTAGATTTAGGACAGAAAAATGCGACCTCAATTCCAGGTCACACTTTTTGGGCTAATAAGTGTGACCTGCAGATCCGGCTCTCTCGGTGGCAGATTTCAGAATAATTTGTTGTCTCAGCTGCAGCTGATGTCTGTCACCTACGCAAGAAGGCTAGAAACACACAGAAGTTAAAAATTTGACTGTTTGAGGGTTTTAGAGGTCAAAATCACCTTAAAAATAGGAAAAACATAAAATGGAAGAGAAACCCTAGGGTCTGAAACAGCTGGATATGCAAGAATATGTAAAATGACAGCGGTCGCAAAAGAAAGCCCGTGTGGAGTCGCCAATTGTTAGTATGAATCTTTCGTCGTAAAAGATCACTTTAGCTATGCATAAAAAATAGCCCTAACATCAATTATGGCTGCAAAATATCTTTAAGTCTACTGCACAAATTCAGATCTAAGCACAAAAGACATTAAGTAGATAAAATATAATATGGCTCCATGCATCCAATAGACAAGACAAGAACAAAGTGTTTAAAAGAATTATTTGTATTATATTAAAGAATGGGGCATGTGAGAGGAAAACAAGAAAGGTGTTTTTTGGTTCTCCTCAATGGGATGGGTTCTTGAAAGTCCTCAGCGTTTCAGATCTAAAATTCTTCTCTCTTATTGGTGTAGAAAAACAAACATGGAACTCAATGGGAGTTCATAAAGAAAAATGGAAAATGGTGACCAAGAGTAGATCCAGAGTGATCTAATGCAATGAAGGTGACTAATGAATGGGGAAAACCCTTCTATTTATAACAAAATATTGGGGTGTTCTAGAACTTGGTGCATGAATAAAATATTATTAATCAAATTCTAGAATCATCCTTTAGGAATATTTTATTATATTTGTTGGAGGGAAAAGGTCTTTTGACTTGGGTCAATTCCTTTATTTATAAACAATAAATAAATAAATGATTTATTTATTATTTTAGGGACATGATGGGAATATAATTAAATAAATAATGATTTATTTAGTTATTAAAAATGATTTAGTCAAATTTAACTAGGAATATTATTTAAATAATGATTTGAATAACTTATTCCTAGGAAATACTTGAATAAATAATGATTTATTTAATTAATTTCCTTGTTTTGGGTTAAATATGACCAGGAAATATAGATAAATGTTATTTTATATGGTGAAAGCAATTTTACTTAGAGTAAAATTGGTCTTACATGGTGTACTTGGGTTCATCTAATGATAATGAATTAGATGACCAAAAAAATGGTGTAAAACTCTTATTTCATTTTTCCTTGTTGTTAATGTGTAAAAGAGTATATGATGATACTAAGCCCCCTCTTCCCATCGAAATGAGTAAATTCTTGTATGATTGAACCTAAGTTAACGCCACTTTGAGTTGCTCTTTTAGTACTTTTTTCTTCTCGTTTGCTAAAATAGGGTCTACGTAATATAACCTTTGACATCCAAGGAGTTACTTAAAAATTCAAAGGACAAGGTACCTGTGCATTTTTTTTGTAAAATTCATTGATATTTTATGATTCAGCTTGTGCTTTTTGTGATTCACTCTATATAGCTACTGAAACAACTGTTGCAGCTCCTTTACACTAGATATAGGTTTTTGTTAAGTTGGCTACAAGGTAATTTATTGTCTTATTGACGTTCCTTTGAACCTCTTGTTGCAATTGCTAATTACTTGATTGGGGTGTTTACAAGATTTTGAGATTTTGTTTCTCAAGTGGTCTGAGTTCATTAGAGATTTCATCACACTTAACCTGTCCCTTGAGAAACTATGACCTAGGGGCATTACAAGCTTTTGAGATTTTAATTTCATAAAATTATAATATTTTAGTTATAATCTAATGATAATAATATTATTTTTATGTCCGTTGGGTTTTTATTGAAGATAATTGGCCAAAATTAATTCACGAAGAATTGTTTGTAAAAACACTAAGAAAAACAACATATACATGGAGACTCATTGTACAACTTTGAATTTCAATTTTTTTTTACTATGGGTTGTGATTTGACACTTGTCCTAAATTTTCAAATGTAAAATAAAACTTATGATTTCTAACTTTTAAAGTATCCCCACAATGTTTATTTTTGTTTGCATTGCACATTTCATGTTGGGAGGGACCATGGTTCACATCCAAGCTAGTGTAATGCAAAAACTTTAAATAGGCTCATAATTCATCACTAATTAAGAAATTACTTTAAAATGATAACTATCACTTATTCCTAATTTTTTTTGTTTTCTCTCAGCTAATTTATTTTTAAATATTTTAAATAAAAAATAGTGCACAAAACCTTTTCTAGACAGCTTGACTAGTAAAAGTTCCATATAATTTGAGATTTGTCAGAGAGAATTCTTGTAGTGTTGATGCAACACAAGTTGAACGATTTAATGGATTATCATTCGCAGAGGGGTTATTAGGACATGCACTGTTATGAGGAGAAAGAAAAAATGCCATTCATTGCCATTGTTAGCCCATAGTTCCAAATGTTGAACAGTTTCTGAATAAGAAACTTGCAGTGCTTCCATCAGGAGCTAGATGATGGTTCAAGATTTGTCTCTTGTATGGTTGGGTGATTTTATGTGCTCTAGAAGCAGATCCATAGTCACTTACCTTGCAGCAGCACCATAGGGCCATGGGCGGTGATTAATCTAACCAAGATTCCACCAGTGGAATTAGTATCCATAACCCCACGCATGGACAAGGTTGATAAGGAATCAAACATGGCCACTTATGTGAGCACAAAAAATGTTCAAACAACTGGATTGTATATTTAAAGATATGATATTATGAATAAATCATGTTTCTCTACCATGCCATGGAGAGGCTGGAACAGGGGTCGAATCATCCGAGGGTACGCAGAGGTACCAAGAGTAGTGGTATAATATCAATTTATGATAGCTCAGTGAATAATTTAGGGCCTATAGCTAAGTTACATATATGGTAATGGATTCAAAAAAAAGGCTTCGAAAATAATGAGGGTGTGCTTATAATGGGTTGTGATTGTTTTAAATACATTCTCTCAAATGAAGGAAATTCTTGGATTGGATTAGGGGTTATTACTGTTACTGACAGCAATTAGTCTCCCCAAGTCATTTAAGTACCTATTTTATTTTCAGGAATGAAAAATAAACATAGTTGGGATATGTTGAGCTTTTATTCAGCCATTCTGTAATTAATGGATAAAAAAGTAAGAATATATAGGTGTGTGACATGAGGTATACCAAAGGGGATAATATAGGGTACAGAGGGATGTACCCAAGTGAATAATATGATGTAATAATGTAATAATGATAAATAAATGTGCCATAGTTAATAGCTAAAGTGGTTAACAAGGGTAAAACCATACATTTACTCCTTCAGGAAAAAATCATTCCACAAGCCATATACTTGTCAATAGAATAATACTTGACATCTCTCTATGGAGAGTCTCTAGCCTTTATATAGGTTTCATACATGCAATACAATGGGTAGTTACCATGGGTATCTCAATACCATACATCCAATAAAATGGGCTTATCACTTTATTCCCTAGCTACATGTGGTCCCTTTCATAATGTGGGTTAACCATTTTATCTATTAACTATGGCCCATTTATTTATCATTCTTACATTATTATATCATATTATTCCTTTGGGTGCCTCCCTCTGTACCCCATATTAATTCCCCTAGGTATACTACATGACACCACATGGAAGAGCATCAAAATTTTCCTAAAAAAGTGTATTTATTAGTAAAATGTTTAGCCCTACTACCTATGTGGCAATATTTTATTTGTTAAATAAAAATTTTAGGGCACTAATTTTTAAAACTCTTTGAGATGCAGAGATGTATTGTATGTGTCTTTCCTACGAGGTGGAGTTCCAGGAAACCCCTAAAAAATAATACGATGTAGAGAGTAGAAATAAGTAATGGAAAAGTTGGTATGAAAGATCTTGAGTTGGAGGATGTGGATGGAGCTTGTAAGTCCTATTTATAGAGTCTAAAATCCTTTCTTGGACAATTTCTTAACCCTACTAGTTATTTAGGAATCCTTTATTTCTTAAAAACAAAATTTGGGACACTAATTTTTACAACTCTTTGGGCCGCAAACATATAATGGATATGTATTATGTGGGAGGTGGAGCTCAAGGGTACCATTGAAAAATAGTATGATATATATATATATATATATATATATATATATATATATATATATATATATATATATATATATATATGGGTGAAAATGTGAAGTTGGGTTACACTTTTTGCCCTTTTTTGAGAAAAAAATTTCATTTTTTTCGATTCTTCAACTTTCTACAAACAATAACAATTTTTCTGTTTAGAATTTCATTTTGCGATAAAAAAAAAAGTTGTCAGAAATTTTGTTAGATTTCTATTACTTATTTTTTGGAATTTTGTTTATGCACATTTGATATGTCCACTTAGAATTTCTTTGAGTGTGTGTTTTTAACAATCAAAGGATTCATAAAAAGTCATGTTAATAAGCAATGTTGTATTCTTTGAAAATTTTTGTTTTTCAGAAAAAAAAAATGTGTTTCAACAATATAGACAAAGTCTATTTTGGTTTTGTCATATTTACAAAGCCAATGGATGCATATCATAATTACTAGAATTTTTTGAACTGGTCCAATATGAAAAAACTACATATTTTGAGTATGTTTCGCGACGCAAGAAATTTCTTAACATATAAGTTATAAACTAAAAATCTAAAAGCTACCCATTACAGACGATGGACCAAGGCAATGCCCCATAATTTTTTCAATTTTTTTTACAAAGTATTTTGGAAGATAAAGAATTTTGCTTTCATTGAATCACAATCACCCTCATAAATTGTTTGCACCCATTTTATTACAAAATTAATTAAAATTAGTAAATATTTATGAAATTCCATAAAATTTATATTTATGAAAGTAGATTCAATTCTGAAAATGCTTGTCTTGGTTCCGATAGTTAATTCAGAATGTTTCATGGAGTTTAATCAGTCCAAAGTTGCAAAAATGTATTCAGAGCTCAGACCTACGTAATCGGTGATGTTAGTTTGGCCGAAATTTTCTACAAAGTTTGGCCAAAATTATTTTTGCGGAAATGGGCCATTAAGTCTCATGCCTTAATAGTTCGGCCGAATTTTTTTCCAAGTTCGGCCGAACTTTTTTTCAAAGTTTGTCCAAACTTCTACCTACTTTTCTGTCGGCCGGAAAATTTCACGGAGCCCCTCCAAAAAAACATTTTGTGGCAATATAAATTGTCATGAAATCATTCATAATTTTCGTACATTCACACATTTGGTATTATTTTACAAAGGTTTTTGTTTGGGTTTGCAAAGGTTTTGACATTTCGCACATTTGGTCTAATTTTACAAAGGTTTTGGTTTGGGTTTAAAAAAATTTCTTGGAGATTTGGGTTTAAGGAATTTTTTGGAAGACATTTGTTGGAAGCGGTCTGATTTTGCAATAAATTGTTTTGGGTTTAAGGAATTTTCTTGGACATACATTCAAAGGACATTTCTTGGAGGTATGTGATACATTTTTTTGGATGTTTTTTGTTCTTCATTTTTTTTGAAAGTATAGATTTGGGCTTAATTTCAAATTTTTAGAGTACGTGTTTTGAGTTGAAGTAAATATTTTGAGCTTTGTTTCATTTTTATAAGACATTTTTTCTCGGATTTTTTAAAATTAGTGTTTTGGATTGGAGTATATATTTTTTGCAAAAATTTAAAATGAGTTTTTTTTAAATTAAATATTTTGTGATGATTTTTCTAATTGAGTTATTGTCTAAATTTTTGAAGGAAAATTTTTGAACTTCATACTCTATTATCATGGGAAATCGAAGGAATTGTGCAAGAAAATATGATAAAAAAAGAGACCCTGAGGAACGTAGAGAAGAGACGAGACAATCTCGCAAAAGAAAGATGGAAGCACTCTCAAATATTGAAGGGGAAAATCAACCTCAACTAGAAATTGAAGTAGGTATGTAAATGTAAATATTATGATCTATTGATATATTTAAAATTCTCCTAGTGTAAAATGTGAAGCTTAATTTTTATTTGATGAACTAATTCAAGAAAAATATTTTGCAATGTAAACAGAGAGAAATATTCCTCAAAACATTGATGATGAAATACAAAATTTTGAAAGAGAAAGTGAAAGAGATATTGAACCAATGATTGAAGATGGTGAAAATATTGAAAGAAATTCAAGTGAAGAAATTGAATCACAAAGTATATATATATATATATGTATATATATATACACACATATATGTACACACACACACACACACACACACACACATATATATATTGAACATATGCACGTATTATTGAAATTTTATACATATATTTATTAATTTAGTTATTTATTGAATATGTAAACTTATTATGTACTATTTATTCGAATATGTATAGATGAAATCAGTGTCGATGAAGAGATGTTAGAAAATGCTGACAGTCACACATATGGAAATAAAAAAACTGACTATTATATACGATATCGTGTTAATTGCATTTTTGAAACATATTTCATTAAGGAGCAGGTGACAGTTCAAGCTCAAATGTTGAAAGGTCTACTATCATTAAGGAAATCAAAAGAAGCTACGACACTACTGGGTATTCGAAAATCAACTAAAGATAAAAAATTGAAGGAAAATGTGATACAAAATATAAGTAGTGCTATAAATTCAATTAGGAGATCTAGACATAAAAATGTTTCAATTATACGTAGAGGAATACATATGGCAATGGTTTCATCAAGTACTAAATAGAATCGTTTGGTAACATCTATGGCACGAGCATTAGGAACCTCGCGAAAAACTTTGCACAAACATCGAAAATTTCGGCTGCAAATAGATGTAAATGATGAACTCGCTTGTTGGAGAGCTATTTGTAGGCAACCATATAAAGATAGACTTGGAGAAAATGTTAAAAAAATAATATATGAATATTGGAAGAACAATTCACGTGCTTCGCCAACTACAAAGCATGTGATGCGAAGAAGAATAGCACGAAATCAGTACGAAGAACATGAAAAATATTTCTTGGAAACCACTCAGATAGATTTATTCAACAAGTTCAAAGAAGAGAATCATGAAATTCATGTTTCAATCAGTGCTTTTGTTCAACAAAAACCATGGTATGTAAAACCTATCACCGTACGCGACACTTGTTGTTGTCGTTATCATGTGGAATTTGAGTTATATTATGACACATTCCTTGATTTTGGTAGAAAATTATGGAAGGATTCACCTCCTCCTTCCACTATCCATGATTTCATATCTCAAATTCTATGTGAAAGAGAAAGCGATGAACCATTTTACAAAAAGAAATGTGTTGGTGGTAAAAAATCCGATGATTGTGGAAATTTGACTAAATTTCAAAACAAATATTGTACTGATATAAATGATCAATCATTTTCCAACATGAAAGTGAAATGGAAGAGATATGAATATATCCATACATCGATCCAAGGTGAAAATAGTGTTAAAAGAATTGAGTTACGAGAAGACGAAATTTTTGTGATAGACTTTTTGAGAAAGTTTGAGGCAAAAATTTACAAATACACCAAGCATTCCCATAGAGCTCGATGGCAATACCTGCAATTCAAAAAATCTCGTGAATTTTTTCCACCACGGACCATTTTGTCAGTGATTGATTTTGCAGAAAACTACACATTTGTTCCACAAAAAGAAATTCAGAGTGAATACTATCATTCTGACCAAGTCTCCATGCTCGTCCATACTCTATATAGACATGCTGAACAAAACATCGATCATATAGAAAGCACGAGTGAAAATCGACATGTCATTAAAGAATATCACTTTTATATCATTGACGATCGTACACATGATACATATTTTGTACAACATTGTTTTGGAAAAAACTATGATTCCTTGAAAAATCGTGGAATAACATTCAATGAACATTGGATATGGTCAGACGGATGCGCAGGTCAATTCAAATATGCATGATCATTCTTTTGGTTGTGTTGTCTTCATAAGAAAACCTGCATTAAACATTGTTGGAATTTCTTTGAGACTGGACATGGAAAAGGAGAACATG
>JAXQQM020073785.1:0-126506 GCA_034641835.2 Pinus albicaulis | reverse complement strand
TGGAATAAGGAATTCCATGTCCATGTAGGTGCCTCTTGCATAGATTTTGGAGTGGTATTGGCACAACATGGTGAAGGAAAAATTGATCATCCTATATAATTTGGAAGTAGGAACTTATCTAAAGCTAAGAACAACTACACCACCACATAAAGAAAATGATTGGACATGGTGTATGCTTTGCACAAGTTCAGACATTATTTTTTGGGATCACATTTTAAGACGTTTACAGATCATTCTCCATTGAATTATTTGGTTAATAACCCTGTCTTAGGAGGGAATATTTGTAGATGGTTATTAGTATTTTAGGTCTATGACTTTGCAGTTGTTGTTTAACCAGGAAGGATGAATGTAGGACCTAACCATCTGTCAAGATTGGAAAGAGGAGAAGAACCAACCAGCATAGAAGATAATATCACTGACATGAATTTATTTGAAACTAGAGTAGAATGTGACCATTTTGCAGACATTATTCAGTTTTTTACCACATGGATGGCTCCTTCGAAATATACTATGCAGTAGAAGAAATAATTGGTGGTTAAGGCAACTGATTTTTCATTAATAGAAGGACAATTATATAATATGGGACCAAATGAGATACTGCGCAGATATGTTCCTAAACATGAAAGATTGATGATTTTAGTAGAAGCTCATGGAGGAACAACTGGTGGACATTATGCAAGTAAAGATACCGTGAAAAAGGTTTTGAGAGCAGGATTGGGGTGGCATAAACTACATAAATATGCAAAGGAGTATTTTAGAGCATGTGATGTGTGTCAAAGAATAGGGAAGCCATCTAGAAGGGATGAAATGCCATTAGTTCCACAACTGTCATTGTATTCTTTTGAAAAATGGCCTATTGATATTGTTGGACCAATCAACCCAACCTAGAAAGAAGATTTGTCTGAGGTACATAATAACTGCGACTAATTATCTCACACGATGAGCCAGAGCACAACTTGTAAGGAATTCTAGTGTCAAAACTGCAACGAAGTTTATTTTTAATACATATTTTCTTGATTTGTCTATCTAAAGATCTTAATGAGTGATCAAGGTTCACGTTTTTTGAGTAAGACTATTGAAGCATTGACTAAGGAGTTTCAAGTATATCATCAAAAGAGTACTCCTTACCATCCTTATGCCAATGGAACAATGAAATATTTTAATAATATTTTGGAGAATGTACTCACCAAAGTATGCAATGTGAATAGGGATGACTGGGACCTCATAATTCCAGCTATAGTATGGGCTTACAAGACAACATGCAAGAAGTTGATAGGACATAAACCATTTAGGTTGCTGTGTGGGAAAGAATATATGATTCCCATGGAGTATATTGTGCCCAAATTGAGGATTTTAGCCTTCAGAAATATGAAGGAAAGGATGTAACAATTGATTTCCTTAAAGGAAGACAGATTTATAACAGGATTCGATCAGCAGGTGCAAAAGGCAAGATAAAAGGCTTGGAATGATAGACATATCAAGAATAAGAAGTTAAAGTTAGGAGACCTTGTCCTCCTTTATGGCAATATGTTTGTGAAATCTATAGGGAAGTTCAAGATGCATTGGCTGGGTCCATATATTATCAAGCATATCACTTATGGGAGTGCAATTTAATTGGAAAAGTTGAATGGAGAATTGATTCATGGAAGGTTAAATGGTAGTAGGTTGAAAATGTATAGGGATGAGCCACCTATTTGTAGGTTGAGACTGTATAGGGATGAACCACCTATGTGTAGGTTGAAATTGTATAATGAGGAATGTATTAGTGCCACATGCAATTGAAAGTGGGCACTTGACTATAAAATACTCTACAGAAAGAGCTTCAACATGGGAAGTTGCTTCACTAAAATCTAGATTATGTCGAATATCATAGGAACCATGACATATGAAGGGTTGTGCATTGTAATATGAACGTGTCAGAGTCCGCCGGAAAAATATGACCGTTAAAAGAAAAACTTGTCGTTGGATGAGTGGAAAAATGACATTTATGAAGGCACATTGGCAAATATCTAGGGATATATATGTAGTTAATGAGAAACATATGAACAATATATAAGCAAATGATGAGGTTAGAAGTTCAATATCACTATAGAAAGACACATCCAACCAATATTTTGGCACTTTTTTGTCTAAGAGCTCAGAAATCGCTAAGTGTTGAGAAATTGTAGAAATTACGCGACTGTATGAAAACCAAAGAATTCATTCGCATTTTCAAAAACAAGGTCTCTTAGGTCTCATGGAAGCCACAACACCATCTATTACACCCGCAACATCACCTTCACCCGTAGCAACATTGCCCCTCTCACAACAGAAATTACCGAGGAACAAGACATCCAAGGAGAAAAGAATAAAACACAAGCAAGATAAGAAACACGTCAAGCTGCAACTAGAACCTAAACCAGTGAGAGACAATGAAGAAGAATTCATGCTAGAATACATGGAAACATAGAGTGCAACACTCCCATTCCCTCTTCTACCATACATGTCGCCTAGGAAACCCAATGCAAAGCTAGTCAAGGATTCAAAAGATGCAAAGTATGGCACATTTACACCACTGCTACAAAAAAAAGAGTCATTTGAGGGAGAATTACTTGGAAAAATTCTGCAATTAAAGTTCACATACTACAAATTCAACGATAGAAACAAATACCTACAGTTCGCACCAGGAAGATACCTAAAGCATATCAATTTCCCAAAGAGTGGTGTGACAAGACTGGAGCTACATCAATGGGAAAAGGGATTGGAGTAGCCTGGCTTACTGAATATGTTGAATGTGTCGCACTTTTGTAAAAATACACCCAAGAAAGCATGTATAAGACAATTGCTCAAGCCGGTGCACAACAAATCCCTCTAGATGGGTAAAGGATCCCAATTGACAAGATGTTGATATGGAGAGCCATCAGGTTACCCTATCAAGGATGGGACCCCGCTAAAGAGTTTGTGGGAAAACTTTAGGAAAAGGTAGTAGTGTAGAACATGAAGGAGAAGTTTGGGATAACAAAAGGCAAGCAGGGCTATGACATGAATTCGATCAGTGTCCAGGGAGTCTCCATTGCCGCGCACATCCTGTCCAGTAATATTATGAGAAAGTGTCAGGATAAAGAAGTACCTACAATAGTAGTATCATTGGTTGTGTAGTGAAACAATGTGGTTTAGTACAACTAGGCCAAATATATGTGCAAGGATTTTCTTGATGATTGCCTCAAAGCACAAGAGAAAGGTACAACCTTTCACTATGCATGGTTGATCTTGATCAAAGCAATGTTGGCATGGAAATAACTAGAGGAGTTGCATTTTCCTCTCGTAGAATCATATGTATGCAAATCCACATGGTATACCTCGCTTTGGTATATCAACAAGCCATCACAAGCACATGTGAGTAGAATAACTTCCGTTTTATATCACATGAATTTTCACATGCTGGTGAGCCAACACCCTTGACTATCACCAAGCTGGTACAAATAGTATAATGTTGTTGCGAAATTCAAGGCCAATTTCCATGGAGTGTATGTTAAGGGGTGAAGAGATATAATGAAGACATGATATCCTCCACCATACTTGGTCACTGAAGATGATATTGCTACACTTATACAGGAGTGGCCCGCAGAATGGATGACTGCGCTGGAGGAAGAGACAGAAGGTGGAAAGACAGATGAATAAACATCATATCATGGAGGCCTAAGTGGTAAAGATAAGGAAGATAAGGACAAAGAGGAGAATGAGGGTCAGCAAGATGCACAACAAAGTTTCCCCGAGGAGCAAGAAGAATAAAAATCCAGAGAAGTCGAAGGGCATAATTTCATTGGCCCTTATTGATGGGGACATAGATGAAATCATGGAAACATTTCCAGAAGTGGCAGAGGAATCCTGGGGAAGAATAGAGGATCGCTATGACGCACTCCTGATAGGTGTTAAGTAGAGCATTGGAGAGCTAAATATTTTAGCGCAGACAACGAGACAAACCGTGCTGATAATCCAAGCAATCCAGTTAGATATATTGATAGAAACAACATTTGGGATGAGGATGATGTAGATACCTACCGAATCTCTACGGTTTGAAGCAACTGAAGCAAAGTAGCAAGTGAAAAATTGGGATAAGGTCAATATGAACATTGCAGTGTTTCCAATTCTTGTATTGCATGACCTGCATCAAGGTATCATAAATGATCTAAAGGAGAGGAAGAAATGCACATCGCAACTAAATATTCATGTAGAACAAGATTGAGTTGCGCTAAAGAAACAACTTGACCCAGAAATCAAGGAGAAGGACCAAGAAGAATAGAAATAACAGAGGCTGAAAGAGGTGGTCGAAGCCAATTGCAGAGAAGTTATGGACATGGATTTCCATCGGGAGGAACTGGTATAATACAAGGTTGTGAATTTGGGCCTTGATGTCAAGGAATCAAAGAAGAAGATTCCAGACGTACAATTCAAGTATGAAGTAAATATCAGTGAGTTGCAACTTGAGCTACAACCAACCACACCATCGGAAGTGTGAGAAAAGAGGGAGATTGACATAAAGGATGTAGTGAAATGAATCTCAGATACTATGGCAGAGTGCGGAACATTACTGGATGACACCTTTCATATTTTGACTTCACTGTAGGAAGATCCAAATATACAGAAGATAGAGGAATATATCCAACAAAAGTAGAAGCAGTTGGAGTAAATCAAGACAACATCGAAGAACTTGTCAGTTTCTCAAAAGCTCGCAAGGATCAACGAAGAAAAGGTTCTTCAAAAGCATAAAGAAGTGCTAAGGAAAGAAGAGAAAATTTTGACGGAGAGAACTCAACCATGGCAGGATGAGGTTCTCCATTTGTCGTAGGAAGTAGATGGGAAGCTCCATGAGCTTTGACAATAGGAATAGGTATCAATAAAGAAGACTGCAGGACCACTCAAAAAGGTAGTATTGGAAGAAGTCTGTAGTAAGGAGAAGCAGTTCGAATAAGTGTTGTACAAGTTCAACAATGCCTACAAAAACATCGCAACAAAAATTAGAGGCAAAGTAGCGGAGTGAATCAGGAGGAGTCACATGTGAATATTTGGGGGTTGTTGGTTGCAACCCAACATGGCCTATATTTTGATGAAAACTCCGCATTTTGAGGAGCGAACTACGAGGTGTACCACACAACAAAGAATGCTAGATAGATTGTGCAGTATCAAAGGGCCTTCAGGGTGGGTTAAAGCCCCTCCTTTTTGTAACGTGTTTCAGGTTATATGTACTTGTTTTTTGGATTATATGGTATTTGGAACATGGTATTTTGTCTATGTAATATTATATAGAGGGATGTAATTCTATGTTTTGAGAGACATCATCGTGACTGAATGTTATTCTATGGTTAATGGCTAGTTGTGATACGTATCTTGTAGTGAAGGGAAGGCTTTGCAGCTTAGTGCATAGATCACCTGCAGCTATGTGCACAGGTTAGAGAGCTGATTGTAATCAAATATCCATCTTAATAAAGAAGCAAGTTTTGGGATGATATTTTGTGTTTTAGGTGTTTTTTATACCTATTTTCTAAATTTCTATTATTATGAAGTGGTTATTATAGTAATATGTTAGATCAACGGAGTATCGATATATAACATGATGTTATGTGATTAAGTGACTACTGCAAAGTAATTTATGAATTTCTAAGGTAGAAAACATAAGAATACCACATCACATAGTCCCTCAAGGTTGCAGAAAATTGGTTCTGCAACCACACATAGTCACTTCAGGTGAGACTGTGATTTTCTTGCAGGTCATTGCCGAAAGGGCTAGTGATCAAGGGTTTTATTGGTGCACAGTATAGATTGAACATGGTTCAAGCCAAAAATGATCCAACAATGTTATTTTCATTGTAATGATCAGGCCACATGGTTTTATGTTCGACATCCCAAATTTGGAAGAGAAGAGGAAACCCACCATTTGATGAAGTTAGTAAATAAAAGAGGCATCGAATGGGAGGACGGGAAATTCTTCTCTTTCCTCCAAGTCTTTAAGCTCGAAATGAATGAAAATGAAGTTTTGAAACAGTATATATATTCATAAATCTATGTTTTATGTTCTTTGGTTTCCACTCGAACTGTGTGTGTGCATTTGTTTACATTCCATAATTTGTTGTGACCATCTCTATGATGTTACATCCATGTCGTAATTATATTTTTAGCTTTGTTCATTGTGCTTATTCCATCTAATGTGACCCCTCCAAACCATTTCACAATGAACCTATTTTTGCAGGAAATGTGGTGTCCTTTTGATTATAGTGTAGACCATTAACTTGATTGAGGGATAAATGGTTGACAAGGAGAGGCACGAGGAGAACATTCCCTGCATTGCGAGATGAGTTATACCATGGAGGAATCAATTTTGCAAAGGAACAAGTCATTTTACCTTCCAAAATTCAAATATATATATATTTTTAGAGCACTATGGAATCTTTTCGTAGTGCTTACATTATTTTAAAATAGTGCTATGAAATCATTTCGTAGCTCCCACAACCAAATTTTTTTTGCACTGCGGTTTTCCATCTAGTTTTCCTTTTTGCCTACCCATTTCTATCATTTTCTCTCATTACAATTTACTTATTTTGTAAGATATCTAGGTTCATCATTAATATACAATTAGAAAAAAATCCAAATGCATATTAGGTGGACAGTACTACATAGAAGGTCTCCTTGCATTAACAAACATTTCAAAACCAGATTTTATGATTCCACCTCATCATTTGATTAAGATGAAACTACCTCCACAATGATTGAGATCCTTCATTCTTTAGCTAAAGTGAACTATCTCAAGGTCCATCATATCTCTACAAAAGCAAAAATCTTGCCTTTCAAGTCCATTTGCTAGGTCGCACACCGTCAACATCACAATTGGTTCCTACACATTACAAGGTATCTTTGTCCTCAGATCTTCATTCAACATGCTTATGGGTCAACCAAACAAAACCCTTACCATCAAATTCCATTTTCCTTATGGGTCAACCACACAAAACCCTTAATAACAACGACAGTTTCAGTATCGGCAGATGTCACACCTAGTACACATAATAACAATCCAAATCATCAGTATTATTTTATTAATAGTACCTATAAAACTAATATTAATTCAATTTAACTCAGGATCTGTGAACATCGAGGGTGATTTTAATGCCTCTAACAATTAAAACTAAAACTAGTTTTGTTTGTAGATTTCTGTGGTGGTTGTTGTTATTTGACTATAGAATTAGAGAATAAGTGATAATTTTGTTGATCGAAGTTTCAAACCCACAATACTATTCATTCATTTTGTTGACAAACATTTTGTTCGAATTCACAACAATATTAGTCGATTTTAGCTGATTCATCTCAGATTTATCCATGATACATTCTAAACATAGATGAACAAAAATAAATAAAATGAATTATTTTACAATTTAGATAAATAAATCAAAAAAGTCTTAGATTCAATATTCTGAAATTTAATTTTTTTTAGCTGCCTAACCTCTTCCAAAAACACCCCCACTCATATATATTTCTAAATTTTTACCTGATGGATGAAGTTCGTGCACCATTGAAGTGCCAGTGATAAGCAGAAACTGAAGTACAAGTGGGGATTTCATATCATTACTTACAAATTCCATCTGTGCAGGTTGTGCTGGGAATACAAACCTCTTGTGTCCGTCAGTTATTAAATAGTGGGAGGGAGAAAACAAAATCAGGCTTAAACCTTACGCCCCCTTGACTTAAAATCCAATCCACGTCATCATTGGCTGAACTTTTCCACAATACACATGCCATTGTTACTTTCATTGGAAATATTTTCTGTATGTAACCTGGAAGTAAAGTGATAAATATAATTCCAATTCATCAAACAATACTCTCGATCTATCTGTAAATTTTACTATTGTCAATGGTGCATTCATTAAATCGATCTTTCTGTTAAAATAGTGGCAGAATTCAATCACGAAGAAGTGGTGACCTTTCATTGTAATAATGTTGGGAATTGAGACCTAACACTAACAGACTTGTCAGCTAAGGTTGTGCCAAGTAAAGTGTGACCTCTGCATCAACTTTCTTGCCTAAATGAAATCAAATCAATAGTAAATTCCCTATTCCATATAGGATAATACTAAGTGTTGTGACGGAAAATAAGCCTTCTTATTTTCCACATATTAGTGTTTAATTTTAGCTAGAGTAACTCTCACACTCATCTCATTGGAAACTTAAGTTAATAATAAGGGTTTGGAAATTTATTATTGATAAATTGGGTTGGTGTAATGGAAAACCTCAACACAATATGATACATAATATCATAACATTCACTTCATTTCTTTTCCCATGTTGTGTTTGAGGAGTGATTGAAGAGAATGCTAGAGTAATTGTTACATTCAACTTGTAAATCAATTATAGCTAGAGTGACTGCCACATTTGTAACATGGTATTAATTTTTTTTTTTGTAAATTTAGTAGTACCTTACTATTTTCTATTTATCAAAAAAGAAGCAAGTTGCAACATATAAAAGCTGGATGGCATTAACCTACCTGAAGGAAACCAGGTCTGTTGGGTACCTTAAGGAGTTAAATGCCTTCCAGTATTGAAAACGTTTCAGCCGTCTACTAGCCGCTATGTCCATTATACTATTCCTAACAAAGTATAACTGTAAACAGTAAATGCTATCCACAAAATACATTAGAAAACCAAGGAAATATTTAGTCAATCATCTAAAGTTTCAATAGGTGCTAGGTCTTTAACACTGGAGCCTGACATGTCTACTTGTTGCATTTTTTGAAATTGGCACTCAATTCTTACAAGACAAACTCGAGCATAATGTTGTGACCCACGAATCTCCTGAATCTCTCTTTTAATTTCCTACAGAACTGAAACCACTTGGGGGTCTCCCTCAATTTCCTGTAAAATCATAATTTCCTTAGCCAACACACATTTGAGTGTCCAGTAAGTATGTATCGACTGATGAAAAGGGGACAATCTCCCTCTTGTATTACTAGGGTCCTTAATGAAGTCCATGGTTTCCTCATCTTGTTCTATTTCTTCTTCTTTGTTGTTGCAATCTCTCACCCAACCCTGAATAAGGGTGTAGACCTGTGGAGGGTTACCTATTGAGTAAACATCAAAGAGGTTTTACATAACCTCTTTCTTTTATTTTCTACCTCACTTGCTAGATCTAGATGTGGACTATGGAAGTTTATGCTTCCCTTTTTCCTTTACCTGATGTTTGGAAGGTTGTCCTTTTACCATGTTTGTAGTTTGAAGTTCAAACACTTGACTATTATATTTCAAATCCTTGGACAGAGACTGGGCAACACCTGTGATTCTTTTAAAAAGGCCTGTATATGGCAAGAAAAAGTCAATAAAAATTTTCATGCAACAACAAATAGGGCCCACATCTGCCTTCGTTACAATTGTTACCAAGTAAAAAATAGCACTGCTATACCTGTTGTAGGTGGTAGAGTTATATAAATTAATCTTAGACAGAGATAAGGATAGATATGGACAACACAAATCCCTGTCCCATAACCCATGAAGACAGGGGTGTTGGCTAATAGAACAGAGGCTCCTATTGCCCACCCGTGTAATTGAAAGACCAAAATCATGACTATAAACTGATGGCACAGACTTAAAAACATAGACATAAACCCGTAGACCTTGTAGAGGGCATGTACCTTGACCAAAGAGATTAGGATGAACAGAATGAGGGGTAGAGACATGACCAAGGCGGTCCTGCATTGCCATGCATGAAGTCTCATAGGCTTGAGATGCAAGTGCGAGGGCCTGAAAATTATCATTACAAACCACTAACGGAGCACATATATGGTAGAAGGAAACCTGATAGGGAGTTCAAAAGCATGGGTCAACGCAGGGGCTGGAAAAACCAGAATTTCCAAGACATCATACAAATGACTTTTGCCAGGGTATATATAACCAGAAAATTGGAAATACCCTTCAATTAGGGCCATGCAATGATAAAAACCAAACTGCAAATTATACCAGAAGACATAATTCAACAGGCACCCGCAATGAAGAGCCACATGCAAACCCATTAAATTTTGGTTGCCTTGATAAAAAAAGACAGTGAGCAGGAGCAAAAAAATTAATTGTGTTACCAACCAGACACATCACGTACTAGGTAGCCAATAGGAGTTGTAGACCTTCAGCCTTCATTCCCACTACTCCTACAAAATTCTTCTTGAGAACAATCCTCCCCTTCCTTCCCATGAAATGCATTAACGCTTTCTGCCAATGACGTTGTTTCCGAAGATGGTGTGACACCATTAGTTGTCTTCCAGAAATTCCATCTATAGTCATAATGTACCGGTGTGTAAGCATACCTTCTACCTGCCAACTGCTAGCCTTACACTTGAATGATGGTGTGGTGCATGCCGCCGCATGACACCGCCTGTCTCCCATCAACCTCCACATGGCACCCCAATCGGCAGGTAACATCGTATTAATTTTATGTCTATTGCCAATTCCTATAATATTTTGGAATGTGACCATTATAAGAGAGGCTAAATAATCTTTCTGCTAAACATCAAATTCTGGAATATTTTAGGAATCTACAATTGACATAAAAATACTCATAATACTATGGTTGTATTTTCTACATCCCTCATTTGGAAGAGAAGAGGAAACAAACCATTTGATGAAGTTAGCAAATAAAAGAGGCATCTAATGGGAAAAGGGGAAACTCTTCTCTTTCCTCATGTATTTATGCATGAAATGAAGGAAAATGAAGTTTTGTAGCAGTATATATATTCATAAATCTATGTTTTATGTTCTTTAGGTTCCACTTGAACTGTGTGTGTGCATTTGTTTACATTTTAGAATTTGTTGTGACCATATATATGATTTTATATGCATGTGGTAATTATATTTTGAGTTTTGGTTATTGTTCTTGTTCCATCTAATATGACCCCTTCAAAACATTTCATAAAGAACATGTTTTTGCAGGAAATGTGGTGTCATTTTGATTGGAGTGCGGACCATTAACTTGAGAGAGGAAGAAATCATTGATGAGGAGAGGCAGGAGGAGAACATTCCCTGAGTTGGGAGACAAGTTACACCATGGAGGAATCAATTCTACAGGGGACCGAGTCATTTTACCTTCCAAAATTAGAAAACATATTTTCTTACAACACTATGAAATCATTTCGTAGTGCATACAAGTTATTAAAAGAGCGCTAAAAAATCATTTCTTAGCTTCTACAACTGAGTTTTTCCATCTAGTTTGCCTTTTGGCCTACCCATTGCTATCATTTTCTATCATTATAATTTACTTTTTTTGGAACATATCTAGGTTCATCATTAATATACAATTATAAAACAATCCAAATTCATATTAGGTGGACTATACTTCATAGAAGGTCTGCTTGCATTAATAAAGCTTTCAAACTAGATTTTATGATTCCACCTCATCATTTGATTAAGATGAAACTACTTCCTCAATGATTGAGATCCTTCATTCTTTAGCTAAAGTGAACTATCTCAAGGTCCATGGTATCACTATTATCGGTCTCCCTCATTCATCATGGTTATTGGTCACCTATAAACCCATGGTTATGGGTCAACCACATAAAAATCTTGCCCCTGAATTTCATTTGCTAGGTTGCACACCATCAACATTCTATTGGCTCACAAGCATTACAAGTATATTTTTCCTCATATATTCATTCAACATGCTTATGGGTAATGACAAAAAACCCTTACCATCAAATTCCATTATCTATGTCGCACACTGTTAGTATCACAGTGGGCACACAAGAATTACAAGGTATCTCTATCCTTAGATCTTCAATCATCATGGTTATGAGTCATCCAAAAACCCTTGTTGGTTATGGGTCAATCATGCAATACACTTGTTTTTTATAGAACTTAATTTTGGGTCATCCGAAAACCCATAGTTATGGGTTATCCACAAACCCATAGTTATGGGTCAACCACACAAAACCTACCACTTCATTCGCTCAGATTCAATAAAGGCTTCTGAGGAGGAACCTTGTGCAATGGGGACCATTTCTTCCTAAGGGGGGAGGATTGATAAGAATGGAAAGTGGCATCCACCCATGGTATCCACTTATGGAATCTATGCATGGTATTTACCCATGGTATCCACCTATGGAATCTACCCATGGTATTTATCCATGATATCTACCGATGGCATTTACCCATGGTATTGTAACTCAAAAATACTACAAATAACAACCCTTTCTTTTTAAAGGAGGGACTGATCCACCACGGATTGGTCCACCGCGGATTGATCCACCACCATGTAGCTGGAACTTTTTTTTGTTATTTTAATAAAAAATGTTTTGTTTTGTGTTTTTTTGTTTTGTTTTCTTCTTCCGTCTCGGCCGGTTCAAGTTTCTTAGAAATTGGCCCCCAAGATTTGGATCAAAGAATCTTATTCCATGGTTATTTTTTAAAACATATATATTTATAGTTTTATAATTAATAATAATCAAAATAATTTAAAATAAAGTCATAATCCATTTAAATTTTATGAATTTTTAATTTAAATAATTTGACCATGAAGTATTTTGGTACCACTCATTTAATATATATACCTACACTAATATTTAATTAATCACTGTTTTATATCTAAAATTATGTTATTTTTTAATTTAATAAATTAAAATTAAACGCTTGAAAAATATTTATTAACCTAGTGAGAAATTTTTGTACTTACCATACCTACATCCCCTATCAACATCAATATCTTACTGCAACATATCTAAAACCTACCATACCTACTAATGCAAGAGCATCACATATTTTAATTTGTTGTAATTGTTTAATTTGGAAAATCTAGAATTCTCTAGATTTTTTGAGTCATTCTAGAATTAATTAGGAGATTAAGTAGTTAGGACAGATTCCTAAAATGGAGAGAATAACTCTCAACTTCCTCCAAATATCTAGGGGGAAGTTTCTCTTGAAGGAATTTGAGATTTTTCTTCCTCATTTAAATAAATTTTATATTGTGGTATCAGAGCTTTGAAAGTATCACCACAGACATGAGTTAAGATACAAATTTCAGGTTTGAATGCAAGTATCACCACGGATGTGAGTTAAGATACAAAGTGCGGGTTGGAATGCAGAATCAATTTTTCATAATACTCAGGAAATTTTTATGTTGAATCCTTGTCGTTGGCAGGCACTCTCTTTCACTACCTTCGTAAGCCAAAATAAATACTATCTTCTACTGCTTATCCAACTTCTTGGATTCCAACACTAAAGGAAAATTGAGGTTGGCTCAGAATGTGTTGATTGAATCTTAACTCCAATTTCATCTCCCTGTTGTCAAATTCTAAAGCTACTGTGTGTTATGGTATCCCGTTTATGATGGTTTCTGAGATATTGTGATTTGGGAGAGTTCATAGGACACAGTTTATCCATAAATAAATTATGTCGACATACCCAGAGAGAAAGTCCAACCATGATTCCTTTGACAGAAAATTGAAATCGCTGGGATTTTTGCTTTGTATTTGTGAGATTGATGATCGACATGGAGGGGTCGATATAGCGGAGAAGATGAATTGTATATTCTTTTACAGACATGAATTTCTGCTTGATATTTTGCATGTGGCGAAAAATATTTAACTAATAATGTTGAGGAAGAAATTTCCCTTTCAGGTTGGCCATCAGTTCTATCCCAACTAGTGATCTTCCCTTTGTTTCTCTTTCTCCATTCATATAACATGCTATCCCACCATAGTGTAGCATGTCCCTTTAATGTGGTCACTATGAAATTAACTTTCTTCTCATCAGCTACATTTTCATAGTCGAAATATTTATCCATGGCATCGATCAAGTCGATCAATTCTTCAGGTTTAAATTTCCTTCATACATAGGCACGTCCAGTCTTGTCTTGGTACTTATTCCCGCGATCATGTTGACCATTTTCTCTACTTGAGTTTCTTCTTCATCTTCAAATTCTTCTTATGAGCTTTCTTTCGCTTCACTGATATCACCGATCTCGACATCTCTTCAACGTGTTTTTTTCCAATGCATCTAATCTCGTTTGAATATGTCTCACTTCATCGAGTAAGACTTGATTCACAACTGTTATTCCTTGATCAATTCCAGCTCCTCTAGCTACTCTAGCTCCTCTAACTCTATGGACCATATTAATTGAAATAAAATATAATGATCCTTATAAATGATTTTCATAAGTCATCCTCGAGGTGAAAATGTGAAGTTGGGTTACACTTTTTGACCTTTTTTGAGAAAAAAACTTTCATTTTTATTTATTTATTTTATTTTATTTTTATTTTTATTTATTTATTTATTTATTTTATTTTATTTTATTTTATTTTTTTTGTTCTTCAACTTTCTGCAAGCTAAAACAATTTTTCTCTTTAGAATTTCATTTTGTGATAAAAATAAAAGTTGTCAGAAATTTTATTAGCTTTCTATTACTTATTTTTTGAAATTTTTTTATATACATTTGATATGTCAACTTAGCGTTTCTTTGAGTGTGTGTTTTTTAACAATCAAATGATTCATAAGAATTCATGTTAATACGAAATGTTGTATTCTTTGAAAATTTATGTTTTTGAGAAACTAAATGTGTTACAACAATCTAGACAAAGTCTACTTCGGTTTCGTCATATTTACAAAGCCAACGGATGCATATCATAATTACTAGAATTTTTTGAACTAGTCCAATATGAAAAATTTGCATATTTTGAATATGTTTCACGATGCAAGAAATTTCTTAACATATAAGTTATAAACTAAAAATCTAAAAACTACCCATTAGAGATGACGGACCAATGTAATGCACCATAATTTTTTCAATTTCTTTTACAATGTATTTTGGAAAATAAAGAATTATGATTTCACTGAATCATAATGACCTTTAGAAATTGTTTGCACTTGTTTTATTAAAAAAATAATTAAAATTAGTAAATATTTATGAAATTCCATAAACGGTATATTTCCTTAAAGTAGATTCAATTCTGAAAATGCTTGTCTTGGTTCCGATAGTCAATCCAGAATGTTTCATGAAGTTTAATCAGTCCAAAGTTGCAGATACGTATCCAAAGCTTGGTTCTGCATAATTGCTAACGCGTTAGTTTAGCCAAACTCTTAAAAAAAGTTTGTCCGAATTGTTTTTTGCACTGAAGGCCCGTCAAGTCTAACGATATAAAAGTTTGGCCGAATTTTGTATAAAAGTTTGGTTGAAATTTTACCCAATTTTCCGTCGGCCTGAAAATACCACATCATTCATTATTTTAGCATATTTTCACACATTTGGTCTGATTTTACAAAGGTCTTGGTCTGATTTTGCAAAGAATTGTTTTGGGTTTAAGGACTTTTCTTGGAGGTACATTCAAAGAACATTTTTGCAAAAAAAAAAAAATTGGGTTTAAGAACTTTTCTTGAAGGAACATTCAAAGGACATTTCTTGGAGGTTTGTGATACATTTTTTTGATGTTTTTTGGGCTTCATTTTTTTTGAAAGTATGGATTTGGACTTAATTTTCATTGTTTTTGAAGGCATGGATTTGGGATTAATTTCGAACGGACTCTTTTTAGGCTTAATATTCAAAGGACATTTTTTGGAAGTATTTTTAAAAGTGATATTTTTTTAGAGGTTTTTTTGAAGTATTTTTTAAAGTGGCATTTTTTAAAAAGTTGGAATTAATTTTCAATGCACATTTTTTGGAGGCATTTTTTGTAGTGACATTTTTTTAGAGTACGTGTTTTGGGTTGAAGTAAATATTTTATAATAATTTTTTAAAATGTTTTTTTGTCTAACTTTTTAAATGAAAATTTTTTGTAGGACTTGGAAGGAAATATTTTGAGCTTCGTTTCATTTTTATGAGACATTTTTTTCTCGGATTTTTTGAAGTAAGTGTTTTGGATTGCAGTATGTAGTTTTTGAAAAAAATTTAAAATGAGTGTTTTTAAAATTAAATCTTTTACGATGTTTTTTTTTAATTGAGTTTTTGTCTAAATTTTTGAAGGAAATTTTTTGAAATTCATACTCTATTATAATGGGAAATCGAAGGAATTGTACAAGAAAATATGATCGAAAAAGAGACGCTGAGGAACATAGAGAAGAGACGAGACAATTTCGCAAAAGAAAGATAGAAGCACTCTCAAATATTGAAGGGGAAAATCAACCTCAACTAGAAGTTGAAGAAGGTATGTAAATGTAAATATTATGAGTCTAATATATTTAAAGTTTTCCTAGTGTAAAATGTGAAGCTTAATTTTTATTTGATGAACTAATTTGAAAAATAAATTGCGATGTAAACAGATAGAGATATTCCTCAAAACATTGATGATTAGATACAAAATTTTAAAAGAGAAAGTGAAAGAGATATTGAACCAATGATTGAATATGTTGAAAATGTTGAAAGCAATTCAAGTGAAGCAATTGAATCAGAAGGTATGTATGTATATATATGTTGAACACATGCACGTATTATTGAAACTATACATATATTTATTAATTTAGTTATTTATTGAATATGTAAACTTATTATGTACAATTCATTCGAATATGTACAGATAAAATCAATGTCGATGATGAGATGTTAGAAAATGTTGACACTCACACATATGGAGATAAAAGAGCTTACCATTATATATGATATCATGTTAACTGCATTTTTGATACGTACTTCATATAGGAAAATGTGATAGTTCAAGCCCAAATGTTGAAAGGTCTCTTATCATTAACGAAATTAAAAGAAGCTACGACTCTATTGGGTATTCGAAAATCAACCAAAGATAAAAAAAATGAAGGAAAAAGTGATACAAAATATAAATAGTGCTATAAATTCAATTAGAAGATCTAGACAGAAAAATGTTTCAGTTGTAGGTAGAGAAATACATATGGAAGTGGTTTCATCAAGTACTAAAGTGAACCGCTTGGTAAAATCTATGGCACGAGCATTAGGAACCTCACGAAAAACTTTGCACAAACATTGGAAATTTCGGTTGCAAATAGATGTAAATGATGAACTCGCTTGTTGGAAAGCTATTTGTAGGAAACCATACAAAGATAGACTTGGAGAACATGTTAAAAAAATAATATATGAATATTGGAAGACAAATTCACATGTTTTTCCAAATGCAAGGGAGGTGATGCGAAGAATAATAGCACGAAATCAATACGAAGAACATGAAAAACATTTCTTGGAAACCACTCTGATAGATTTTTTCAACATGTTAAAAGAAGATAATCATGAAATTCATGTGTCAATTAGTGCTTTTGTTCAACAAAAACCATGGTATGTAAAACCTATCACTGTATGCGACACTTATTGTTGTTATCATGTGGAATTTGAGTTATATTATGACACATTCCTTAATTTTGGTAGAAAATTTTGGAAGGATTGACCTCCTCCTTCGACTATCAGTGATTTCATATCTCAAATTCTATGTGAAAGACAAAGAAATGATCTATTTTACAAAAATAAATGTGTTGGTGGTAAAAATGCGATGATTGTAGAAATTCGACTAAATTTCAAAACAAATATTGTATTGATATAAATGATCAACCATTGTCCAACATGAAAGTGAAATGGAAGATATATGAATATATCCATACATCGATTCAAGGTGAAAATAGTGCTAAAATAATTGAATTATGAGAAGAAGAAATTTTTGTGATAGACTTTTTGAGAAATTTTGAGCCAAAAATTTATAAATACACCAAGCATTCCCATAGAGCTCGATGGCAAGACTTGCAATTAAAAAAAATCCTGTGAAGTTTTTCCACAGCTGACCATTTTGTCGATATAGATTTTGCGAGAAAACTACATATTTGATCAAAAAAAGAAATTCGAGTGAATACTATCATTTTAACAAGTCTCATTAAAACATATTATATATGGGCCTCTTTGAACAAAACGTCGATCATATAGAAAGCACCAGTGAAAATTGACATGTTATTAAAGAATATCACTTTTATATCAGTGATGATCATACACATGATACATATGTTATATAACACTATTTTGGAAAGATTTATGACTCCTTGAAAAGTCGTGGAATAACATTCAATGAACATTATGGTCAGATGGATGCGCAGGTCAATTCAAATCTGCACGATCATTCTTTTGGTTGTGTTGTCTTCATAAGAAAACCTGCATTAAACATTGTTGGAATTTCTTTGAGACTGGTCATGGAAAAGGAGAACATGACCGTGTAGGGGCATGCATAAAATGAGCACTTCAAAGATATCAAATGAACCCCTCTGCAAGCCGACTTGTGGACGCTAAAGAAGCTATTTAATGGTGCATCACTGCTCTAAGCCATAAAAATAACCGATTAATGGAAGTGCGAAGGTACATTGAATTTAATTTTTATTAGATATCTAATTTTAAACAATGTACATTTATCACAATTTGATTATCTTTGATTGTATTTTGATATCATATTTACATTATTCTTTGAATTTTCTATATACAGGTTTTTTTGGCATATTGGGATCGAAGAAGTAGATAGATCAATTGGAAATGACGTTGAAACAATAAAAGGGACTCGAAAATTGCATTCAATTAAAACAAAGTTGTCCAGAAATATGTTTGCATTGGATAAAAGAAAATATTCTTGTTTTTTTCATGTTTGCATAGACAACACAGAATCCAATGACGTTTGTGAAAGCAAAATTTATGTAAAATATTGGAAACATACAGAGCTAAATACAAAGGGAAAAATGTTCATTGCAATGTTTGAAGAAATGCAATTAGAGGAGACTACAATATCATCCGATGATGATCGAGTTTCTAATCTTGTTAGAGAAGGTAACATTTGAATTTCTTTCAAATGATAAAGATCTAGAAATAAATTTAAATACATAAGTTTCTTAAGTTTATTTTATTGTGTAGGAGATGTTTTTGCTGTAATCGCACCTACTGAAAACAATGAAAATGTGAAGTATTATTTGATGCGTTGCACTGAACGAAAAATGAAATTATTAGAAAACTATAATGATCACGAGTTTCCATATCAAAGAGGATCTATTATACTGAAAGGTTATTTTTTCAGACAAACTAATCAAAGTGGGGATTTTGTTTACTTTGAAGGCTATGAACCTGATGTCATAAGTTGTCAATATAGTCACTTGGTGTGTGCAACATGCATAAAGTTGATAGAGGTTCAATCAAAGAAAAAAACGAAAATTAAGAAATGGAAAATGTCAAAATCCGATCATGATCGAATCATTGAAGATGACATTCCAGTGGAATTTTTTTGATTGAACTGCCCAACAATTTATTCCCTTTGGATTATGCTTTGTAACTTCCAGAACTCAACTAAAAATTGAGCTGCCTTGTTATGTTATTTGTGCAAGTGTTTGCACAAGTACAAATTGTTTTGGTACATGCACATTAGGATCAACTGAAAGTAGCTTTTCTATACATGCATTGATGAAAAATGTTGCATGTATTGGATATCTATATATGTTCTAGAATGCAATTAAATGTTCAAGTAGTTTTAATATATGTGCATTGATGAAAAAATTTTCACGTACTGAATATATATGTTCTAGAATGCAATTAACTGAAAGTAGTTTTTTTATGTGCATTGATGAAAAATTTTGCACGTACTGGATATATATAGGGACTGAATGTAACCAGTTTTTCTCGTGGGATTTTTTGGTAAAATGTATGGAATGTAAATAAATCATCCACAATATAGTTTTGTTCGAAGATTCATTTCAGACAAGAGACTCGGAGCACTTCTCCGACTTTTGGTGGGATTTGACCCACATCTCTATTCCTGATAGAAATCTAGTACAAAATTTGTCTGTCCAATGGTCGGCTATGTTCTAGGAAATTAACTTAAAGTAGCTTTTCTATGTGCATTGATGAAAAATGTTGCACGTACTGGATCTATATATACGTTCTAGCATGCAATTAATTTTTCAAGTAGTTTTCCCATGTGCATTGATGAAAAATGTTTCACGTACTGAATATATATGTTCTAAAATGCAATTAATTGAAAGTAGCTAAATTCTATAGCGATTGATGAAAAGTAGCTTAATTATATTGATATTGATGAAAAAAGTTGAAGTACTGGATATATATGTTCTAGAAAGCAATTAACTATTCAAATAGATTTTTTATGTGCATTGATGAAAAAAGTTGCACATACTGGATATATATGTTTTAGAATGGAATTAACTGAAAGTAGCTTTTCTGTACATGTGCATTGATGAAAAATACTGGATATATATACATTATAGATTGCCTTTTTAAAATTTTATGATTGTTTTCAACACATCTAACAATACCTAGAATCTTATGATTGTTTATATATATATATATATATATATATATATATATATATAGAGAGAGAGAGAGAGAGAGAGAGAGAGAGATACATCAATATCTCTTGTAAAATCATTTCTACATGTACATGTATATTCATGTGAACTTTTTTTTGTTTGGAAAACAACTTGAATTTTAAAAACAAAACACAATATCATAATCACACATGCCAAATGTAGTTCAACCATCCAAAACTTGAGTTTTAAAAACTTTTTTATTATATCACAACATTACTTCACATGCCATGCCAATTGTAGTTCAACTATCCAATAAAAACATTTAACATTATATTACATGCCAAATGTAGATCAACCATCCAAAACTTAAGTTTTAATTTAACAAAAAATTATAGAGCACAACGTTACTTCACATGCCAAATGTACTTCAACCATCCAAAACTTAAGTTTTAAAAATAAAACAAATTATAACACAACATTACTTCACATGCCAAATGTATTTCAAAAGAAAAACATTAATTTATAGATCACAACATTACTAGTAGTTCAAATATCCAAAACTTAAGTTTTAAAAACCAAACAAATTATAACACAACATTACTAGTAGTTCACCTATCCAAATGTAGTTCACATAAAATATGTCCAAAATTTGTAGATCTCACAAGTATCAAGTATCAAGTTATATATATATATATATATATATATATATATATATATATATATATATATATATATATATATATATGATTGCATCTAGATAATATATAAAAAAATAAATTTAAGACTAGAAATCATCCATCAAATACAGATGGATGTAGTGTCTTACCTAGCAAAGTCTCAATCCGCGAGCTATTCGGCAAGCATGGGGAACCTGTAGACAATGCACGTACAAACGTTAAAATTTGATGTTTTAAAATTGAGTGAGAATATATAGAACTTCATGTAAAAAACAAAATATAAAAAAAGAAAATCATGCAATACCTCATGAGGTTCCCTCTCCATTTGTTGCTCATCAGCTACAACTTACCCCATGGGAACATCTCCAAAAGTAAACTATACAATATGCATGTACAGTTATATATATATATATATATATATATTAAAAAAATTTCAATTGAAAATTCTTATATATAAACTTATTTTCAATAATATTAAAAAAAAAATAGACAACTTGTTCAAATGGTTGAAATGATATGGATGTTCCTATCTCCATCGCTAAAGCCTGTGGAGAAAAGAAATCCTTTATAGAGACCTAAAATTAAAAAAATTAATTGAAGTATAAAATAACTCAAAATCAAGATCTGAGTTTATAATAAAAAATTTAAACTTCAAGTTATAAATTATAAATTAAAAACATATATATTTAAAAGTGAAAATTTGAATACTTCTACAGGTGGATTTGGCACATCTCCTAAGAGAGGCTCCAAAAGAAAATATCCAAAAACCTAAAATTCAAAAAATTTAAAATAACTCAAGATATAGATATATCTCATTTTTTAATGGAACTTTTTGAGGTGGAATATATATAACTTAGAAACATATAAATTTTAAAAGTGAAAAATTGTCCATACTTGTTGTGAACCTGGCACATCTCCTAAGGAAGTAGAAGGTACATATCCTAAGGAAGAAGAAGGTACCGCCATCCCAAAAACATCAGACGAAATCAGAATCTGTTAAAACATTTTATTATATATACATGAAAATGTATGTGTGCAAAATTATTTATTTTAAAAATATCAAGTTTAAAAAACACTAACATTTGCCAACATATCTTAATGGTGAGACCCATCTTGATTGTTTGAACGTAAGGCTCTGAATGTGATATTAACATTTTCTTCACTCATCAAGCGTGACAACTGGAAATGGTGTTAACATATAATAATACATTTTTGTTAGGTTAATGTACATACAAATAAATGTATGTATATATATATGTATTTATTACAAATTGAATCCTATCCATTAACACATACCATTTCCATGCCCTCTTCCACATGAACAATTAGGTCATGCCAACCATTGCAACAATTCTTTGCATATGTTTTCAGATCTTCAACATTCATGTTGTCAATCACTTCATCTGTATAATACACAAAAATGACATGTGCATTCTTACATGCTCTTTGTCGATTCAGACAAACATCGACTCCACCCAATCCACTATGAACATTGTCGATGATGGCATCCATTGCTTCTAGACTAATTTGAGAAGTGGCTTCCATCTCTGACCGCAAAGTCTCGACACGAACAGGTCGACTAACCAATGGTGGCTCAAGATGAGGCAACTCAACATCACACCTAGTGCCCCTACTGTCACACAATCGACCTTTCCCAAGACCAAAAAATTCAAAGGGAATGCCATTGTAATTGGGTTTCATTTCCAAAAAGAATTATGCATAAAGTAATTTTCCAAAATAAAGTGGAACCTCGTCATTCCATGGGAGTCTTCCATAAGCCACAAGGTGTCTATCATACAAATAGTGAGCTATATCAGGGTGCTTGAAATATTGCACCTTCAGCATCTTTATTTTCGACCCTTCTTTAAAATTAAACATAAAATTTTCCATTGTTGTTGTCACTCTTTCTTTAAAAGCCTACCATTTATCAGGTCCCATCACTTTTTCCTTTCTTTTTCTCATGACATCCAAAAAAGTATCCGTGGTTGGCCCAAGATTTTAGTATACATCTACTAGTTTGCCTAAAAAATGTGTAACTATTTCCATGCTTAGCTTACTCTCAGCAGGTAGAGTCAAATACACAAGATCTCTCTGCAATTTTGCATGAAGTTGTTGACACCTTTCTAAGGTGCATTACTGCATGTTTTTTTCCTATAGTATATCTAAAATGTCGGTCAAATATGTCGTGGTGGGTGGACAACCTTCTTCTTGAATGAAGCATTTTTCCCTACGTCTATTTTGACCAACATTTGGAGCATTTTTAGCCTCTGCATCAATATATAAAATTTTGTATATTAGAAAAAATACATGTAAACAAATTTGTACAAATTGAATGAAAAAAATATTCAAATTGATGGCAACCTTGATGTGGTTGGCTAACATCTTCCCCACCCTGAAATTGTTGAGAACCAGAACGACCATGCTGAGAACCAACACCACCAGCCATTGATTGGCCTCCGGGGGAATAAATATCACCACCTTCACACAACCTGCTAGCACTTATTGATGGCCCTCTAAGGGAATTTGAACCACCACCAATCTCTCGAGACGAGAGAGAAGGTTCATAAACAAATACGAATTTATAATCAATTGAAAAATACATTCATACATATAAATACACGTACATATTCATTGATTAAATTGCATGAACCATACCACGACTGAGTGAACCATGGGCATAATCCATGGATAGAGTAGAGACACTTCTCCTCTTATCTCCTAAAAATTAAAAAAAGAAACTTATTAACAACTAATTTAACTCACAAAGTCAATAAAAAAGGAATTCCATATGTACACACATGTATGGAGATTTAAGATTATATTTAAATACCATGAACATCCCTTGATCCTTGATCCCCCCTTCTCGTAGAGATATGATATTCTATAGATCTTCTTCATTCATCCTCCATGATATATATATCCACGGTGGACATTTACAATTATTTTTTTAAATGACTAGAATTTAAAATAAATTCAAAATAAATTTCAGAAAATTAATGTAATTTACTATACACAAATTATGTAAAACACAACTTTGAAAGCACTAATTGATGTGTGAAACTCAATTTAAGCAAAAAATATTATGAAAATGATAATTTCACCAAATTGCGCTTTACATGGTGAGAGCACACTTGGTATAAAATTGAAAAAATCACATTGTCATTAAAAAAGAAGTGAAACTCCATTTAAACAAAAAATTGTTGAAGTCTCTGCATTTTAACTTTATAAAAATGTGAATTTCACCACCTGTTGCAAATGTGAAGTTCACCAAGTTGTGATTTACATGGTGTGGTGGGAGCACACTTGGTATATAATTGAAAAAAACACATGGTCATTAAAAAAGACGCATTTATAAGTACAAAACACGCACATATCCAAGATATGTTACAATGTCCATCAATAAATTTTGAAGGAGAGAGTCTCAACGCCAATTCATCTTTGAGAGATGAATCTTGAATTTTTGAAGAAGAGCGTCTCAAAACTAATTCATCTTTGAGAGATTAATATTGTATTGGCATTACCCCGTATAATTCCGATTCATCTATTAATTCATCTTTGATAGATGAATCCTAAATTAGCATTTCCCCACGCACTAGATCAACAGACATCTTATTCACATTTGAACAATGTCTTATACTAAAAAATTGAAATTGGCTAAAAATATTGTTTTCTATTCCATGCAGTTATTCTAGCCTCTCCTTCTTAACTTGGTACACGCCATATATATGGTTGCATAGAAGTTCAAAATTGGTGAAAACTACAATTCCATTTGATCCATACTCCATAGTTGTTTCCAAGCCTTCTATCAATCCAATGTAATATGCCTTGCTGTTTGTTGTTCTTCCCAGTATATTCATTTTCCTTTGGATGACTATGCTAGTCGCAATATTGGAAACCACATATGTAATCACCACTTTCCCTAGATTGGAATAGCAAGAAACTTCTATGCGTAATTTCCATTTTTCAATCATATTTAATGGTTTTCTTATCCCTGAAAAAAACAAATTCAATAAAAATATATATTAAATTAACATTTATTGCAAATGCATGGGAGAAATGACACATGATCATGAGATAAATGAAATGTGCATGGTTTATCTTAAAGTTTGACTTCAAAATTTTATAGTAGAATTCACATCTAGAATTAATGGGAGGAAGCCTTTAGTTTGTGGGAGAAATAAATTTTATGCACTTACTAAAACAACTAGTTATGTCAAAAGTCACACCTTTATGAGTTTGTGGTATAAATGAAATAGAAATGACACATTCTTTAAAGTTTGCCTAAAATTTTATGGGAGAAGGGAGAAATGACACATGTACAAGGTTTGCCTTAGAGTGGTAGTGGTTTATGGATATGAAAATGAAAAACTTCTATTTAGATCTGTTACAGAGATTGACTGTAGGGGCATTTACTGGATATGTCACCTTTGAGAAAAGAGAAATGACACATGTACAAGGTTTTCCTTAGAGTGGTAGTGGTTTATGGATATGAAAATGAAGAAATTCTATTTAGATCTGTTACAAAGATTGACTGTAAGGGAATTTATTGGATATGTCACCTTTGAGAAAAGATGAGATCTAAAGGCTACCTGGCCCTTTACAGACTTTGTCTTTAGAACTTGTAGAATTTAACACTCAAAAGACAGATTAATATCCTATGGAAGTTCAAAATTCTATGAGATTTCAACTACTTTAGGTTCAATTTTTAGGCCTTAAAGCTTGAGAGAAATGACATTTACATGCTTTAAAAAAATTTCCTAATAATTTATGGGAGAAATGAAACATGTACACAATTTGCCTTAAAGTGGTTGAGGTTTATGGATATTAAAATAAAGAACTTATACTTAAAGATCTGTTACAGAGATTGACTGTAGGGGCATTTATTGGATATTTCACCTTTGAGGAAAGATGAGATCCAGAGGCTACCTAGCCCTTTAGAGAATCTGCCTTTAGAACTTGTAGAAGTTAACACTCAACAGATAGACTAAAATCCTATTGAAGTTCAAAATTCTATGAGAGTTCAACCACTTTAGGTTCAATTTTTAGGCCTTAAAGCTTGAGAGAAATGACATTTACATGCTTTCAAAAAATATTTTATGCACTTATAAAAAAACATGCTTTAAAGTTAATGGGAGAAAGCCAACATGACATGTACATTATTTAGAAAACTTTGCCTAAGAATTTATGGGAGAAATGATACATGTACATAGTTTTCCTTAAAGTGGTTGAGGTTTATGGATATTAAAATGAAGAACTTCTATTTAGATCTGTTACAAATATTGACTGTAGGAGCATTTACTCGATATGTCACCTTTGAGAAAAGATAAGATCTAGAGGCTACCTAGCCCTTTACATACTCTGCCTATAGAACTTGTAGAAGTTAACACTATCTGTCCCAATTATACCATATGAAGGGTGTAGAGGACCCGTGGAAATACTCACACTACTTTACATAGACATAAGGGTGTATAAGAATGCATGTGTTTTACATTGAATATTTTTCATTTTAAATTAAGAATCTATAATTTGAAACAATTACCTATATATAAGGTTAAAACCTATGTTTTGCATCAAATCACTTTTGGTTTCAATGGGAAACTTTTATGGCTAATGTGTTTTTTCTCGAAATGTGATACACCCCATTAAAATGGGAGATATATCGAAATGATTCCTATGGTGTAATAAAATAGTTTCAAGTAGTTCAAAAATATAGATGCATAAATTCAATGAGCATAGCTTTGAGATATAAAAGTCCAAAATGGAAGAGTTGTTTGTGAACAAATATTAATGGATAACTATGGATATAGCTGCTTCATTAAAAGGGATTTTTCTATAAGGATGTCCACTAAGTTGGAAAGAAGGGAAAATATCACAATTATATGTTAATCTGCATTTGTTTGACATTGAATATTTTTCATTTTAAATTAATAATCTATTTGAAACGAATACCTATATAAGGTTAAAACCTATGTTTTGTATCAAATCACTTTTGGTTTCAATGGGAAAATTTTATGGCTAATGTGTTTTTTCTCGAAATGTGATACACCCCATTAAAATGGGAGATATATCCAAATGATTCCTATGGTGTAATAAAATAGTTTCAAGTAGTTTAAAAATATAGATGCATAAATTCAATGAGCATAGTTTTGAGATATATAAGTCCAAAATGGAAGAGTTGTTTGTGAACAAATATCAGTGGATCACTATGGATGTCGCTGCTTCATTGAAGGGGATTTTTCTAGAAGGATGTCCACTAAGTTCGAAAGAAGGGAAAGTATCACAATTATATGTTAATGCATGTGTTTTACATTGAATATTTTTCATTTTAAATTAAGAATCTATTTGAAACAATTACCAATATAAGGTTAAAACTTATGTTTTGTATCAAATCACTTTTTTTTTCAATGATAAACTTTTATGGCTAACGTGTTTTTTCTTGAAATGTGATACACCCCATTAAAATGGGAGATATATCGAAATGATTCCTATGGTGTAATAAAACAGTTTCAAGTAGTTTAAAAATATAGATGCATAAATTCAATGAGCATAGTTCTGAGATATATAAATCCAAAATGGAGGAGTTGTTTGTGAACAAATATCATTGGATCACTATGGATATATCTACTTCATTAAACACCATGGATATATCTACTTCATTAAAAGGGATTTTTCTAGAAGGATGTCCACTAAGTTGGAAAGAATGGAAAATATCACAATTATATGTTAAAGGATGTGTTTTACATTGAATATTTTTCATTTTAAATTAAGAATATATTTGAAACAATTACCTATACATTGAATATTACTTTTTCTTTCTAAATACTATGTATCTTACATTGAATATTTTTCATTTTATTAAAAATCTATTTGAAACAATTAAACTATATAAGGCTAAAACCTATGTTTTGTATCAAATCACTTTTGGTTTCAATGGGAAATTTTTATAGCTAATGTGTTTTTTCCGAAATGTGATACACCTCATTAAAATAGGAGATATATCAAAATGATTCCTGTGGTGTAATAAAATAGTTTCAAGTAGTTTAAAAATATAGATGCATAAATTCAATGAGCATAGTTTGAGATATAAAAGTCCAAAATGGAATAGTTGGAAAGAAGGGAAAATGTCACAATTATATGTTAATGTGCATGTGTTTTACATTGAATATTTTTCATTTTATTAAAAATCTATTTGAAACAATAAACTATAAAAGGTTAAAACCTATGTTTTGTATCAAATCACTTTTGGTTTCAATGGGAAACTTTTATGGCTAATGTGTTTTGTCGAAATGTGATAGACCCCATTAAAATGGGAGATATATCGAAATAATTCCTATGGTGTAATAAAATAGTTGAATAGTTTAAAGATATAGATGCATAAATTCAATGAGCATAGTTTTCAAATAGATAAGTCCAAAATGGAATAGTTATTGGTGAACAAATATGAGTGGATCACTATGGATATAATTGCTTCATTAAAAGGGATTTTTCTAGAAGGATGGACTAAGTTGTAAAGAAGGGAAAATATCACAATTATATGTTAATGCATGTGTTTTACATTGAATATAAAATGTTTTTTTCTCTCTCTCATTGTTTGAGTCCTGTTTTTATAAAAGGTTTCTACTAAATCCATCCCTATTACTTTTCATGTGAACCACATTCCCAAACCCACCCATCTATGTACCTAAGAGCCAAGCCAAGTGTAAAAAGGGCTTACTTCATATTCTACTTTAACACATATGAGATTAATTATCGTTAGAATTATATGGTAGAAATATGTATAAAGAGTAATCCTTAGTATATATCTATTTTGACTTTAAGGAATAAAGTGAAGTTTTTTAGAAATTTTATCTTAGGAGGTAGAACTTAGCCATCTATAACCCACAAAAGAAACCATGGCCCGTGAGCATCACATGCAAACACAAGTTACTCCGATGTTTGAAACACCACCTCACATCATCATAAGGGTTGGAAACCACTAAGCAACCCATACTAAGTTCCCTAGAAGGGATGAATATCATATTTAATGATTGGGTTTATCTCAAAGGTCAAAAGGAAAATCAAAGTTAGGAAAGGGAATTAGAATAGAAATTAAGGTAAGACCATGACCTTTTACCCAATATTGAACGAAGGTGAGAAACCATATAGATACCATGAAGGAAGTTCAAGAAATATTATGATAGAAATATTATCTTTTTTGCGAGAAACCATAGATATCATGAAGGAAGTTGAAGAAATATTATGATAAGAAACATTATCTTTTTTCCAGAGGCTTAAATTCTGATATGATAAGAAATATTATCTTTTTTGAAGGAAGTTTTGATATGATGATAAATATTATCTTTTTTTGCAGATGCTTAAATTCATGAAAAGATCATGAAAAAGTGGAATATTTATTCTAAGCAAAACAGTCGGAGATCATGACAGCCACCCTGTCTTTTCTAGGGATGATCAACTCATCAAATTATGATATGATAATAAATATTATCTTTGTTTAAGGAAGTTCTGATACAATAAGAAATATTATCTTTTTTGCAGAGGCTTAAATTCATGAAAGATCATGAAAAGGTGGAATATTTATTCTGTGCAAAACAATCAGAGATCATAACAGACACTCTGTCTTTTCTAGGGATGATCAACTCATGAAATTCTGATATGATAAGAAATATTATCATTTTTAAAGGAAGTTATGATATGATAAGAAATATTATCTTTTTTGCAGAGGCTTAAATTCATGAAAAGATCATGATAACCACAGAAATGTGCACCCCAGTTATAAAACACTCCAGAAAACCACAATGTAATAGACAACATTACTAAAAAGAGTGCAAAACCCCTATTTTACAGGAATTATTCTATTGTAAAATTCTTATTCCCTTTCAAATTTGACAAGAATTATTCCGTTTCAAATTTTACAGGAATTACTCCCTTTCAAATTTTACAGGAATTACTCTGGCATCTGTTGGAATCTGTCTATTGGAATTGATGAGGTGGAGCCACTGTAAGTTGAATAGGTGGCCACACAAGGCGAGAATGGGACCAAACATGACCAAAAAATAGGTGGCAACGAGCTGCAAGTCGAAGAAATAGCTTTACAACATACATTATTTAGCCCAATAAATTCGATCCAGTAAATGAGAAAAACACCTATTTTACAGGAATTATTCCGTTGTAAAATTCTTATTCCCTTTCAAATTTTACAGGAATTATCCCGTCTCAAATTTTACAGGAATTACTCCCTTTCAATTTTTATGGGAATTAGTCTAGCATCTGTTGGCATTTGTATATAGGAATTTTTGAGGTGGAGGCACTGTAAGTTGAATAGGTGGCCACGCAAGGTGAGCAGGGGACCAAACATGACCAACAGACAAGTGGCAATGAGTTGCAGGTCGGAGAAATAGCTTTACACCATACATTATTTAGTCCAATAAATTCAATCCAATAAATGAGAAAATTATAATACAAATTTTATAAATTTAGATTTTTTTTATGCACACAAACAATAAACAATAAAAAAATGGATAAAAGAATTATGTTTTATGTTTGTAGAAATAAAAAAATAGAAGTACATGAACATTAAGAACTTAAGGGGGAAAATGGAAAAAATATAGAGAAACAATTAAAAAAAATGAATACATAGAATTATATTTGCATTCAGAAATTCAGGGAAGTGAAAACCTTAAAAAAAATGAATACACAGAATTATATTTGCATTTATAAATTTAGGGAAGTGAAAACCTATGTATATATCTGCATCTAGTGTAAAATGAAACAAAAAATAGAAGTACACGAACATTCAAACATTCAAAACTTGAGGGAGAACTTGAGGGAGAAATGGGAGAAAATTCACAGAAACAATAAATAAAATGAATACATACAATTAAACTAAACACTTACCTGGAATTTCACAAAAAGTCGTTGCGGTGCAACTCCAAAGCAGCAACAGAGCAACAATTCAACAGAGCTCACCACATCGCAACAGAGTAGCAGCACTAGAGAAAATCACAAAAGAAACGCGCGAAAAATATGTGAAACCTGTAATAGTTCGCAGATGATATATTTATAAAATATGAGTTCGGCCGAACTATTTTAAAATTTCAGCCAAACTAATAGTCTGGCCGAACTAAAAGTTCGGTCGAACTTTTGTTGTCGGTTTTCCCATCTCCAGCCAAAAATTTGTTTTCCCACGCCGTCAGTACGTCGTCAATCTAAATGGTAGAACGAGTTCGGCCGAACTAATTTCGAAAGTTTGGCTGAACTCTCTAATAATTTAACCGAACTTTCTCAAAATTTCGGCCGAACTATTGAGGAAAAAAGTTTTCCGCCCCCGATTCTCACAAAGGTATGACCCAACTTCACATTTTCATCCTTTTGATCCAGTAAATGAGAAAATTATAATATAAATTTTATAAATTTAGATTTTTTTTATGCACATAAACAATAAAAAAATGGATAAACAGAATTATGTTCTATGTTTGTAGAAATAAAAAATAGAAGTACATGAACATTGAGAACTTAAGGAGGAAAAGGGACAAAATACAAAGAAACAATTAAAAAAAATGAATAAACAGAATTATATTTGCATTCAGAAATTCAAGGAAGTGCAAACTCAAGAAAAAAATGAATACAAAGAATTATATTTGCATTCAGAAATTTAGGGAAGTGCAAACCTATGTATATATCTGCATCCAATGTAAAATGAAATAAAAAATAGAATTACATGAACATTCAAACATTCAAAACTTGAAGGAGAACTTGAGGGAGAAATGGGAGAAAATTCACAGAAACAATGAATAAAATGAATACACACAATTAAACTAAAAACTTACTTGGAAATTCATAGAAATTCGTCACAGCGCAACTCAAGAGAAGCAACAGAGAAGCAATTCAACAGAGCTCACCACAGCACAATAGAGCAGCAGTGCCACAGAAAATCACAAAAGAAACGCACGAAAAAGATGTGAAACTTGTAATATTTTGCAGGCGATATATTTATAAAATATGAGTTTGGCAGAACTAATAGTGCAGCCGAACTAAAAGTTCGGCCAAAATTTTGTTGTTGTTTTTCCCATCTCCAGCCAAAAATCTGTTTTCCCACACTATCAGTACGCAGTCAATATAAATGGCAGAACGAGTTTGGCCGAACTCTCTAATAGTTCGGCTGAACTTTCTCAAAATTTCGGCCGAACTATTGAGGAAAAAAATTTTCCGCCCCCGATTCTCACAAAAGTATAACTCAAATTCACATTTTCATCCTTTTATAGATTAAGGATAAGATATGGTCATGTGGAAGTAAATGATGCAAAACTAGCTAGATATATTAATCGCCTGAGATATTAATTACAAGATGAATTGGATGTTTTGTCTATGAAAACTGTGGAAGAAGCTTACTAGATAGCGCTTAAGATCGAAGAAAAATTGGCAAGGAAGAAAAGTCAAAGAGGAAGAGGACAAAGCACAATAAGAAGCAGAGGATCATCAAGTAGAGGAAAATCAAGTAGACGATATTCAAGTGGAATATTTACCATTCAAAGAGAAGAATGAAGGAGTTCACAATAGGTAGAATCGTCAAGAGGATATTTCAGAAGACAAAGACCCTATCAAAGAGGTAGAGGTCGATCTTTTGTGGTAAGATGTTATACATGTAATAAAATTGGCCATAAATTGTAAAATCCTCTACACATGAAAATGCACCTGAAACTGGTGAATCTTTGATGATTAAAATAACTTTATTAAAGTCTCCTAAAGAAGTAATGGAACTATTATGAGAAGAAAACATTAAATGAAAAATGCACAAATCAAAGAGGAAAATGGTTGTAAAGGCATAATACATATGAGTATTTATTAATTAGTATCTAAATAAAATGGTAGAAAAGCTGAATTTAAATAAAACTAAATATCCTACTCCCTATAAAGTTTCATGGCTGAAAAAGGGACATCAGATAGTAGTTAATGAACAATGTGAAGTAGAGTTTCAAATAGGATGTTATAAGGATAAAAAACTTTGTGATGTTATGCCTATGGATGTGTGTCATATTTTTCTTGGAAGGCAATGGAAATATGAAAGGAAATTAATACATGATGGAAGGAGAAACACTTATAATTTTTAAAAGGATGGAGAAAAGTATGTACCTTTTCCTTTGAAGAATAAAAAAGCACCAGAAGAAGACCAATCCAAGGTAATGTTACTTAGTGGAAAATAATTCCTTCAAGAAATCAAGCATGAGGATATAAACCACCTAACTGCCTTGATTTTTCTTCAGATTTGGAACATGTCTTACCTCCTTTAATAACCATTGGTTTCCATTCTATTGTTTTACAAGAACTTTACCCATTCTAATGATTTTACAGGGTTTATCATCACCCAAACGAACCTGTCAAAAAACTCCTTGAACATAATCATGTAAATATTTTTTATCGGGCGTGGCATGGAATGAGGCCCCTGAATATACCACCCAAGAATCAGTAACATTTTCTAAAGAAAGAATCAAAGAATACAACACATCACTCCGTCACATTTTTCTTCATGATTGTTTTCTTATTGTGTGTCTCCTTCTTTTCCCTCCCGAGATTTATAGTCTTTATTCAAGTGTCATTTCTTTCCACATTTCCAGCACACCATCCCCAATCTGGACTTGGATCTACCTTTCCTTGATTTACTACGATACCCTGAGCTCTTTCCTCTTTCCATTTTTCTTTCCCTAGTCTTTTCACTCAAAGCATTACCATATCCCTCACCGGAGCTTTTCCATCGCATTTCCTCGGTATAGAGCCGACAACATCATTAATCTTTAAAGTACTAGATTCAGAGACAAAGTTATAATGACCATAACTAAACCATCCCAACTTTCTAGAAATGAGCACAAAAATAAAAGATCCCTAACTTCATCATCAAAATTACCCCTATATAATTTAACTAACTCGTAATCGTATTAAATTCATTTAAATGGTAAGAAACATATCCACCTTCCGACATCTTCATATTAAATAAACGTTTTGTATTGAATACCTTATTTGAGGCCAAGGGTTTTTCAGATAGTTTCGCCAATGCCTTAACTAAACCCTTTGTTGTTGTTTCCTTCTAAATATTGAAGGCTACCGACACCGCGAGGCACAACCGTATTGTTCCAAGTGCATTTCTATCGAGAATCTCCCATTCTACATCTCTCATACTCGATGACTTCTTTGTTTTTCCGCTCAATGGTAGGTACAAATATTCTGATACAAATAATATTCAATTTGAATCTTCCATAGGGGTATTTTTGGTCGTTACATTTCTCGACCCTAAACCTACCAACTTCCATCATTGGCCGTTCTACCTGAACCTGAGAACCCTTTCTTTCACTAGCGCCAACTCCGTTGACCGGAAAATTTGTCCGGGCAACAGTAGGGGATCTCCCCGGTAGAAAGTCCCAATTAGACCTTGAACCGTTTGGAGTAGTGATCCCGTCCGGGGTGTGGGTCCGGCTACCACTTAAGACGACTTCCCTTCGGTCTCAAAAGAACCTGTTTGAACCTGCGGACATACACTTACTCACATGATACAGAATACAGGATTGATGTATTAAACACGAATCAAACACTATGCGTAGAAAGATTATAGATAAAGCACGTACACCTCAAGAGATGTCATTAGCAACACATATTTTGGGGGTAATGCTTATAAGGTAGTCTGATCACCAAAGAAATAGTTCTTAATGATAAGATACCCCTTTACTTCCTGAAAGATAAAGCGAAATGCTAACAAAATAGTTCATTAACATTCATTAATAGAACAGATGACAAAATGAACATCATTGATACAACACAGATAGCCATGATACATAAATGATTACATGAAGAGTGCAGCTTCATTAATCATAGGATGTTCTGAAACTGTACAAGGAATACACACAATGTTCACACAGAAAAACACATCATAACCATAGGGTGTTTTAACAAGAATCTATATTCATATGCTCAAGTGTATAATCTTTCAATACAATGCCATGTAGCTCTTGAGTTTCCCAAAAAAGAAAAGCCTTCACAAGTTCCCGCAGGAAGTATTTTAGGGAAAAGCTGTCTTCCTCAAGCCCCCGACTTTTCACTCTTCCCGACTCCTTGTGACCCAGGGCAATGTGCGACCTGCGACCTCAGTGAATATGCGACCTGCGACCTCATTGGATTTGCGACCTGCGACCTCGGCAGATGTTGCGACCTGCGACCTTGGGCAGTTGTGCGACCTTGCGACCTCCTTGGATTTGCGACCTCATGACCTAGGCAGATTTGTGACCTGCGACCTCATTGGATTTGCGACCTGCGACCTCGGAAGATGTTGCGACCTGCGACCTTGGGTAGTTGTGCGACCTCGCGACCTTGGGGATGTGCGACCTTGCGACCTCCTTGAATTTGCAACCTGCGACCTTAGGCAGTTGTGCGACCTCGCGACCTGCGACCTTGCGACCTCCTTGGATTTGTGACCTCGCGACCTTGGGCAGTTGTGCGACCTCACGACCTGCGACCTTGCGACCTCCTTGGATTTGCAACCTCGCGACCTAGGCAGATTTGTGACCTGCGACCTTATTGGATTTGCGACCTGCAACCTTGGCAGATGTTGCGACCTGCGACCTTGGGCAGTTGTGCGACCTCGCGACCTTGGAGATGTGCGACCTTGCGACCTCCTTGAATTTGCGACCTGCGACCTTGGGCAGTGGTGCGACCTCGCGACCTTGCGACCTCCTTGGATTTGCGACCTCGCGACCTAGGCAGATTTGCGACCTGCGACCTCGGTAGATGTTGCGACCTGCGACCTTGGGCAGTTGTGCGACCTCGCGACCTGCAACCTTGCGACCTCTTTGGATTTGCGACCTGTGACCTCAGCAGATTTGCGACCTGCGACCTTGGGCAGATCAGTGAGTTCCTTGGAGTTTTGCCAGCATCTACTTGTTTTGAAAATGGTCTCCTTGTTTGCTGGGGAAAACCTTGGCTCTTATGTGCAAACAGAGAGGTTCTTCCCTTTGGGGTTCCTGACTTTTCCGCTTCCCGACGGTGGGACTTCCTTGCGACCCAGTATTTTTGTGACCTGCGACCTGAGCCGTTGTTGCGACCTGCGACCTAGTTGCTGGGTCGCGCCGTCGCGCCGTTGGGCATTTACCAAGGGGTGCGACTTCGCGACCTGGCGACCTCCGTGACTTGCGACCCGGGGTAATGTGCGACCTTGCGACCTCCTGGGATTTGCGACCTGCGACCTCGACAGATGTTGCGACCTGCGACCTCGGCAGATGTTGCGACCTGCGACCTTGGGCAGTCGTGCGACCTCGTGACCTTGGTGAACTTGCGACCTGCGACTTAGGCAAATTTGCGACCTCGCGACCTTGACAAATGTGCGACCTTGCGATCTCCTTATATTTGCGACCTCGCGACCTCGCGACCTGCGACCTTGGTAAACTTGCGACCTGCGACTTAGGCAAATTTGCAACCTGCGACCTAAGCAGATTTGCGACCTACGACCTCAGCAGATTTGCGATCTGCGACATTAGCAGATTTGCGACCTCGCGACCTCGTTGAATTTGCGACCTGCGACCTTGGTAAACTTGCGACCTGCGACTTAGGCAAATTTGCGACCTGCGACCTGCAACCTCAGCAGATTTGCGACCTGCGACCTCAGCAGATTTGCGACCTGCGACCTTAGCAGATTTGCGACCTTGCGACCTCGTTGAATTTGCGACCTGCGACCTCAGCAGATTTGCGACCTGCGACCTTGGGCAGATCAGTGAGTTCCTTGGAGTTTCACCAGCATCTACTTGTTTTGAAAATGGTCTCCTTGTTTGCTGGGGAAAAAATTGGCTCTTATGTGCAAACAGAGAGGTTCTTCCTGCAATAAAATAACCCAGGTTACATGTCTTCATGATTTGAATAATAATAATAATGGGGCAACATTAATTAATTGCACAAACAAAAACGATGACTTTAGACCCCTGTGTGGAATATTACAACATCATAATTACTCTTCAATAATGATGACCACAGATGAAACACATGAAATTAACAAGCTTAAGAGAAGTGTTCGAGCAACATGCTTAATGACCTACAACAGGACGGCTTTTACTCGTCAATACACAAAAGGTTTCTATTTAACATATGCATGGCAGCCTCGCTACACTTGGCGCGACTGCGACAAGAGTGTTCGGGCGCACGCTGGATGATCCTTCCCACATATGGTGTGATTGCAACGATGACATCGGATCATGATGGCGAGGCAACTCATGAGGGGTTGGGGATAGGTCGACGGGATGCAGATGATTGCAGGTCGGGTGGAAGACTTTAACGCCTAAGCGAGCAGAGGGGGAACCCGAAATTTTAAATATACCCAAAATTTTGGGTGGTGTTGTAGCGGCTACAACAAATGGCGAACCACTGGTAGAATCCATCATCTCTGTTCATATCACAACAAAGGTCTGAGCCAAGATAGTGATGCAAGGGAATATTGAACAATTTTCGCGGGTACCGCTTCGTATTACTCTGGCCCTTTATAGGTATGCCTAATCCTTGTGCCTCAACCAAGTCTCATTAATCAGAAACACATCAAAGAGAAATCTCACAGACGCCAGTAGTTTGTTGACGATGTGAAGAGCAAGGCACTGGGTTTATTATTTTCAGGATTTTTTAAAGTAAGTTTCTGGTGTTGCTCCGCTGCCAGCAGGCCTGGACAGTACCCCGGCGGAGTCACTTCAAGAAATCATAAACGTTGCTCTGCTGCCAGCGAGCCTGGTCAGTACCCCGGCGGAGTCGTTGCATTACCTCTCTGCGCAGGAAGCCTTTCTCGATCCTTTACCCTTATTTGTTTCATGTGCTTACAACACTTATTTTCATGTGCTCGTGGCACTTATTTTCACGTGCTCATGGCACTTATTTTTCATGGGCAGATGAGGGATCCTGACTTATTTTACGAGCAAGAGAGGTTGTTTCTTGTGTTACAGAAACTGAAAGATGTCCTGATTTGGGTTTGCCCTTGTGCCGAACCTTCACATCCCATCTACCACAATAGGTGAATTGTGAAAAACAGATCATTAAGACGTCCAAGACTATGCTGGGCACAAGGCTTAGGCTACGGGTAGGGGTCATTTCAACTCATCAGGTCTCCTATAGACAACCGGCTCGTATCTCCCTAGATAATAAGTTTAGACTCATAGGCCTCTTGTTGATAATGCGACTTCGATGACTGGTCCTAAGAGAAAGCTGCCTCTTGAGATAGCCACCGCAACCTCACACAAAACAATGGGGTTATTGTTTCAGCAATCGGGGCAAAACAAGACTGCAAGGTGATAGGGTTGCAATGAGGGCTCATGAAGTGGCAGGCGATATGACAAAAAATGATGTGAGGGAGAGAGAGTACAACGCAATGTAATAAGCGAGGCTCAAGGTGCAATGCAACGCCGTGTGCGAGAACGATCAACCAGTTGTAAGTGCAACTACAAGCAGTGATTATTTATGCAACAACAAGCTACTGAAAAGGCATTGAAAGGAAAATACTTTTAACATGATGATGCCTAAAATATTAATCGTAAACAAAAACAACAAACACACTTTTAAACTATGAAGTAAAAATTTTGCAAGTAAACCTAATTAACTCTGAAACTAAAAATTTGTATTGCAGGTCCTAGCTAGCCTACACCTAAACCCTAGTTTAACCAATGATGTGGTCGGGTTATGTAAAATCAGCTTTCCAGTGCAGCCACCGCATTAGTTCCTGTCCTGCAAGAACAACAATGATCAGGATCAGGGCTAGCATCCAAAAAAGTGCAGCAACAACAAAACTTACTTGAGGAGCAGGTGCCACGGTAAGATGATCAGAGATACTTACCAAAGAACATGCCAGAACAGATTGTGCAAGCTGAATCCCATTCTTATCTTGGTAACCAACAATATGTTGTTGAAACTCAACATTATGGATAAATGACATAAAATCATTCATGCCTGATCCTGGATTTGAGGGGTGATGGGTAAGCCAATTTCTATTTGCAAGCACATTCACCGAATGGGGTCGGTTGAGTTGATCGACAATCGCATCCTGGTGTTGGGGACCATCATTTTTATGGAATGGAAACAATACGCAAGTGCCAGGCGAATTATAGATGCATGCACATCCAAGCGTAGAAATTCTAGTTTCGAAAACTCTAGTCCGGGGTTGCTCCTGGGTTTGGTTAAGGGTATGGGGATCTGAATCTACGTTTAAAGGAGCCTGAAATTCCTCACTGCTTTGAACAAACTCTGGACCTTCGAGCAAGGGGCTTTCCAACTTTGACTGCTCGGCGAGATTAACAGGCAAATGGGCGTGATCATCAATTGTAGTGATTTGAAAGATGTCAGTGGGCTTTGTATCAATTTGGTCGAATGTTTGCGCACTGACAGATTGATAATCCAAAATGTCGGATTCTCCAGATTTGCCAGGATGGGGTGGATTCAATACGTTTATGCTGGAAGGAGCATGGTACTGGGGAATTGTCATTTCAGAAACGTTCGGCGGCAGTTGACGCGTTTCAATTTTCTGGTGGGTATTCGAATCTTCCCAAATTGGATCATCAAATTCAGGTGTCTTCGTATAGTCAGCAAAGGGATTTGAGTGACGGTCGTCAGCGGTATGATTGAACATGTTTTCAGATAAGGAGTGATCACTGCAACCATTGGTTTGGTCAAGTTCGGTACTTGGCAAGTTAGGCTCCCTGGGGTTTACCAACTGGGATGGATCGATAACGGGGACATCTTGAAGTTGCCCAGATAGGAAATCACTCCCATGGTTGTCTAAAGATTCTGAGTGAGACATATCAGATTTAAAAGATTCATCGACTTTAGACTGTGATTGTGAAACACCATCTGCGTGCTTATGATTGTCGCCAATACCAGTATAAGGCAATTTTGAATGTCTCGAAGAAATTACTGGTGTGGCGGGATCGAGAAACAAACTAGGAAATAATGAACGAAAAGATTGAACCGCAGGGGTGTTAACCATACAAGGCTTTTCGACACGCACATCCGTGTCATTCAAAGGACACAATGATTTGACATGCCTTGGAAGGGAATAAAATTTATGCGAGGTAGGAGTCGATTCATAATACGTATGTAAACCAGATTCATAGTCCGAATGTGAACTAGATTCATCATCTGAATCTGAACCAGATTCATAATCCAAATATGCACTAGATTCATAACGCGAATATGAACCAGATTCATAATCCGAATCTGAATCAGATTCATAATCCGAGTGTGAACCAGATTCATAATCTGAATGTGAACCAGATTTAGGACTAAGTCCAGGGAGACATTGAGTGGGCTCGGGGTAGGTTTCATGAGCCAAAAGAGATAATGAGCCACTGGGGTGTTCAGATTCGACATGGTACGTGAAAGACTCAAAGTCAGAACGATCATTGACCTGCGGGTTGTCATAGGGAACACTAGGCTTAGGTCGGGTTGCTAACTGAAATGATTCAAGGGAAACGAGAATTGCATACGTGAACTGTTCTCTTAACAACCTCCAATCGACATCCTTTTCAGGGAACTCAAAACAATAATGAACGAATCTGATAGAGAACTCATCTAAAGATTCCTGAGGTTCCATTCTGATGTCATTTATCTTTAGTAAAACGTTATGAAAATCATACCTGTGAAAAGCTTGTTTTAATTCACTGGAGATTTGTTCAAATGAATGGATGGAAGATTCCGGCAAAGTGCAGCACCATTTCTTAGCACGACCTTTGAGGGTGAGGAAGAAAAGCAAACAAAACAAACCCTCATTGTCAATTTCATAGCACTCACCAAAGTCACAAAAATCTGAACAGTGTTGGGTTATGGACACCCCATTTTCACCATCAAATTTTAACTGGGACAAGTGATACATAAGTTCATTGGAGATGTAGTATCCAGGCTCGTAAAACTCAGACAAACATCTCGGGAGAATGATTTGGGAACGAGCCATTACAGCTATGAGATTAACTACAAGCTCTAAGGGCTCAACTTGTCATCTGGCCCCCCTTCTTGTTAAACATATGGTCGGAGGTCAGGCCCTCCTTCTAGCGCCAAATCTGTTGACGGGAAAATTTGTCCGGCCAATAGTAGGGGATCTCCCCGGTAGAAAGTCCCAATTAGACCTTGAACCGTTTGGAGTAGGGATCCCGTCCGGGGTGTGGGTCCGGCTACCGCTTAAGACGCCTTCCCTTAGGTCTCGAAAGAACCTGATTGAACCAGCGAACATACACTTATTCACATGATACGGAATACAGGATTGATGTATTAAGCCCGAATCAAACACTATGCGTAGCAAGATTATAAATAAAACATGTACACCTCAGGAGATGTCATTAGCAACACATCTTTGGGGGTAATGCTTATAAGGTAGTCTGACCACAACAGAAATAGTTCTTTATGGCGAGATATCCCTTTACTTTCTGAAAGATAAAACGAAATGCTAACAAAATAGTTCATTAACATTCATTAATAGAGCAGATGATAAATGGAACATCATTGATACAACACAGATAGCCATGACGCATAAATGATGACATGAAGAGTGCAGCTTCATTAATCATAGGATGTTCTGAAACTGTACAAGGAATACACACAATGTTCGCACAGCAAAACACATCATAACCATAGGGTGTTTTAACAAGAATCTATATTCGTATGCTCAAGTGTATAATCTTTCAATACAATGCCATGTAGTTCTCTGTTTCCAAAAAGAAAAGCCCTTCAATCTTTCCCGTAAGGAATTTTATAGCACCAAACTTGCCCTTTGGGCTTCTCGACTTTTTGACTACCTGCCTGTTGAGTTGCCTCGCGACCTCGAAGAGGTTGCGACCTGCGACCTATCTAGTATGCGCGACTTGCAACCTAGGTAGGCAGTGCGACCTGTGACCTGTCCTATTGGTGCGACTTGCGACCTGCGACCTTGGCGTTGTACGACCTTACGACCTCCTTGGTTGCGACCTCGCGACCTTCGGCGATTTACGCTGCGACCTCATTGGTTGACCTGAGCCTTCATATTGAGACATACTCTCGTTGCCCGAGGTAGTTGTCGACCTCACGACCTTGGGGATGTCGACCTTACGTCTCCATGGATGCAGCACATTGCCAGACGATTGTGCGACCTCGCACGACCCTGCGACCTTGCGACCTCCTTGTGGATTTAGGCCTCGCGACACCGAGCGTTTGACAAACCTCGCGACACCAGAGCCTTGCGATTCTCTTGGGTTGCAACCTCGCGACCTCGGCGGTTTGAGAGAGGGACCTTATTGGATTTGCGACCTCGCGACCTAGGCAGATGTTGCGACCTGCGACCTTGGGCAGTTGTGTGACCTCGCGACCTGCGACCTTGCGACCTCCTTGGATTTGCGACCTCGCGACCTTGGGCAGTTGTGCGACTTCGCGACCTGCGACCTCCTTGGATTTGACCTCGCGACTGGCGGTTGCGACTTTGCGACCTCATTGGTTTGCGACTGCGACCTCGGTAGATGTTGCGACCCTGCGACCTTGGTGCCGACCTACCGCGACGCTGCGACCTTACGACCTCTTTGGATTTGGGCACTGCGACCTCGGCGATTTTGCGACCTCGAGCCTTGGCGGATCAGTGGGTTTATGAGTTTAACGACATCTACTTGTTTTTGAAAATGGTCTCCTTGTTTGCTGGGGAAAACCTTGGCTCTTATGTGCAAACAGAGAGGTTCTTCCCTCTGGGGTTCCTGACTTTTCCGCTTCCCGACGGTGGGACTTCCTTGCGACCCAGTATTTTTGTGACCTGCGACCTGAGCCGTTGTTGCGACTTGCGACCTAGTCGCTGGGTCGCGCCGTCGTGCCGTTGGGCATTTACCAAGGGGTGCGACTTCGCGACCTGGCGACCTCCGTGACTTGCGACCTGGGGCAATGTGCGACCTTGCGACCTCCTGGGATTTGCGACCTGCGACCTCAACAGATGTTGCGACCTGCGAGCTCGGCAGATGTTGCGACCTGCGACCTTGGGCAGTCGTGCGACCTCGCGACCTCGTTGAATTTGCAACCTGCGACCTTGGTAAACTTGCGACCTGCGACTTAGGCAAATTTGCGACCTGCGACCTGCAACCTCAGCAGATTTGCGACCTGTGACCTCAGCAGATTTGCGACCTGCGACCTCAGCGACCTCGCGACCTAGGCAGATTTGCGACCTGCGACCTCATTGGATTTGCGACCTGCGACCTCGGTAGATGTTGCGACCTGCGACCTTGGGCAGTTGTGCGACCTCGCGACCTGCGACCTTGCGACCTCTTTGGATTTGCGACCTGCGACCTCAGCAGATTTGCGACCTGCGACCTTGGGCAGATCAGTGAGTTCCTTGGAGTTTCGCCAGCATCTACTTGTTTTGAAAATGGTCTCCTTGTTTGCTGGGGAAAAACTTGGCTCTTATGTGCAAACAGAGAGGTTCTTCCTGCAATAAAATAACCCAGGTTACATGTCTTCATGATTTGAATAATAATAAAAATGGGGCAACATTAATTAATTGCACAAACAAAAACGATGACTTTAGACCCCTGTGTGGAATATTAAAACATCATAATTACTCTTCAATAATGATGACCACAGATGAAACACATGAAATTAACAAGCTTAAGAGAAGTGTTCAAGCAACATGCTTAATGACCTACAGCAGGACAGCTTTTACTCGTCAATACACAAAAGGTTTCTATTTAAACATATACATGGCAGCCTCGCTACACTTGGCGCGACTGCGACAAGAGTGTTCAGGCGCACGCTGGATGATCCTTCCCACATATGGTGTGATTACAACGATGACATCGGATCATGATGGCGAGGCAACTCATGAGGGGTTGGGGATAGGTCGACGGGATGTAGATGATTGCAGGTCGGGTGGAAGACTTTAACGCCTAAGCGAGCAGAGGGGGAACCCGAAATTTTAAATATACCCAAAATTTTGGGTGGTGTTGTAGCGGCTACAACACAACCAAATAGAACTTCGGCTCTTATACCAGTTCTTAGAAAATTATATATTATAGAGAAAGGGAACACATAAAATATGTGGAAACACAAACACAGAAAACCCTTTTGTGTTTTTTTGTTTTGTTTTCTTCTTCCCTCTTGGGATTCAAGTTTGTCAGAACTTGCCCCTACCCCTCCATGAACTAGAACATGATCATTAACGTTCAAATTTCTCATAACTTATATATTTGTGCTTTTATAATTAATAATAATCAAAATAATTTAAAACAAAGTCATAGTCTAGTTAACTTTTAAGAAATTTTTATTTTAATAATTTAACATATAACATAAAGATATTTGAAATATTTTAGTACTTACTATGAATTAATTAGTTTACACATTTACCACTCATTTTTTAATTTATATAACTACACTAATATTTAATTATTCACTATTTTATATCTAAAATCAATTTTTTTTTAAAAATTAATAAATTAAACTTAAACATTTGAATAACCTTTATTAGTCTAGTGAGGAATTTTTGTACTTTCCATACCTACCTCGCCTATCAACATCAACATCGACTAAAACCTACCGTACCTACCTAGCTATCAACATCAACCATATTAAAACCTGCTTTTAAGTCTCCTACTAGTCAACCATAGCCTTGCAGCATTTCAAACGTGCATTTGTGGAGATTTAACAAATGCGTTTGTGAGAGTAAATGGCCACTCCCCTTTACTTTAAAATTCTGTTCATAAAAGCTTCTGTGTAGTCAAGACTATATGGCCATGAAGGATTAAACAAATTTCACATATTAGAAAGTTACATGACGTCAATTCTTTCTTACAATTCGAAAAAAAAAAAAATTTATTTTAATTCACCATGTTTGGGTTTTAAGCTTTTCAATATCACTAACAATGTGGGCGACCATTGTTTCTCAGTCTATTAATGTTGTTAGGCAGTCATGGTTATGGTTAAATTTAAATTTGTTTAAATCTAATTATAATGAGAATAATATTATTAGAAATATATAGTTACAAACACAACATTAATAAAGTTATAGTATGTAAGTGGAGCATGTTTCTAGTGGTGAGCTAAAATTTTCTAGTCTCGGAAAACGCTCGAGTTGTTTCAAAAATATAGCCGCTGGCATTTAGTAATGTATGGCCCACAACGTCATCGAATTTGTGTTTTGAAAAATTCACAACCGCAATCTTCGGAGTCACGGTCGGAATTTTGTGTCTTAGAAGATTGTATGTAAATTAATTTAGGGTGACTTTTAAGCATATTCATCATGTTAAAGATTGAATATGAACTCCAATTGAGATTGAGTATGAATTTTTTATTTTTATTTTTAGAAAATAATGGAAAATATGGTATGATTTTTGATGAATTTTTTTTGAAATTTTTATTTTGAAGATTTAGAATTTTGAGTGCCATATAATTTTTTATGAAATTTTTTAAAATTTTTATTCTAAATATTAAGAATTTTGGCTGTCATATAGGTTTTTGATGATACTGAATTCATTTCTACCATAAAAAAAAAACACAATTCAAACACTCCCACATTACGAAAAAAAATATTGAATTTATTGGATTTTGACAAAAAGTCTGAACAAAACACTCACTTCACTAGAAAAAACTTAAATAAAATAATGGAAAAATTTATATTTAGAAAGAAAATAATATTTTTTTAATATATTTTTAAAGTTAATTAAATAAAATAGTGGAAAATTTTATATTTAGAAAAAACAAATATTTTTATATATTTTAAAGTTAATTATATCACAAATTTATATATTTTATTTATGTTATTAAAATATTTTCGCACCAAAAATATATAGAGATTAAAAAAACTGTGAGTTTCATATTTAAATTAAAACATATATAAATATAAAATGTAATGTAAAAGGTAAAATGTAAAATGTAAAATATAATCCTAAAATCATATATTTAAATTTAATTAAAAAGCACATAAAACTTAATAATTACTATAAAGCTTTTTAACCATGCATATTTACCTCACTTTAACATGGATATTTAATTTGTAAATAGACATTGTTACAATAACATGGGCCAATACCATGGATTATCAATAAAGCCCAAAAAGCATAAATGATTTCAGAATCAAAATAATTTAATTTTATAACATTTTTTAATTAAATCTAAAAGAAAAAGATGATAATTGATTTTTAGATATATTTAAAACATCTTTCCTCAGGGAAAGACACAGAGATGGAGTTGAAGGAAGAGAGAGGAACGGAAGAACATAGATATAAAGAGATAGATATGGAGAGAGAGAGAGAGAGAGAGAGAGAGAGAGAGAGAGGAAGTGATAAAAGAGAAATGGAGTGAGTGAGGGAGAGAGGAGAGGAGGGAAGACAGAGAGAGGGAGATGGAGAGAAGGAGATAGAGCGAGGTGACATAGAAAGGGAGAGAGAAGAAGGAAGATTGAGAAGGAGAAAGAGTGAGGGAGAGCAGAGAGAGAGATGGGGGAAGATAGAGGGAGGTGATGCAAAAAGGGAGAGAGAGGAAGGAAAAGTGAGAAGGAGAGAGAGTGAGGGAGATATGATAGTCAAATGGAAGATAGAGAGATTATTTCAGATGTAAATTATTTGAGCCTTAAGAAATCCAAACCTCAAGTGAAGTGACATGATTACCACTAGCAAGAGTTGTATCGAGACAACATGGACACATAGTAACGTCCACACACATGTATACTATATGGACACATTATAATGTTCAAACACATGTATAGATAATATACATGTGGAAAATAAGGTTTATGGTGCTTGGAGCCCACAATAGTGTATATGATGAATGGTTCAGTGTTAAATAATAAGAAACTTCAAACTTGGAATAAATAACATTTAACTTGGTTATCTTTTTTTAATGCACTACAACATAATGGGGGGTTTTAAGACAATTTTGGGGTAAGTTGTCTTAAATATTGTCTTTAAGCGGGTGTCTCAAATTAAATCTTTTCAAAATTAAATTGTCTTAAAATAATGTCTCTATAGAGACAATATATAACACAAGCATTTTTGTCTCTCCAAAGACAGTTTCATTTATTGTCTCTTATGAGACAATTTCATTTATCTTTCCAAAGACAATAGTTGGAATTTGTCTAATCCTATCTATTGTCTCTCTAGAGACAATATAAAACAATGAATCCAGAAAAATATCTCAGTATTAAAATAAATCAATATAAAACTATCTAATTAAGAAAATCTACAATATCATTGAATAATTTATGTAAGGGTATAGTGGAATCGAATCACCAACCTCCTGCATGGCAGGTGCTCTTCCATTGAGCTAGCACCCTTTAAACGATTATGTGAGTTATGGCATTCCTTGAAATTGTATAATAGGCATTGATTTTTAAAAAATGTTCAACACATAATGGCATAATCCCTGTAAAATATATAATCATGCAAGCCCCTATTTTTAACTTAATAAAAAATAACTCAATGGAGTTAGCTCACTGTGACACCCTTGTAGCTTGGCTTGCACAAAAATGTACCTCCCTTTGTAGGTAAAGTTGCCTTTCTTGATGTTAAAATTGGCATCTCTGTAGCATCTTCTATGGATAAAGTGTCTGCTAGAGCTTCTTTCTAAACCCAAATCTCACAAACATATCTAACAGAGCTGCGAGTAGGGTTCCAGTTTTCTGGGTTTTTTTTGTAATCCACTATACTCTCGTATTAATATCTTAGAAAAATGGTTACATTCATGGCTGTAAGGGTCATGTCAAAGCGGAAACCAGACCTCAGACAATTTTTAAAGCTCAACACTATGTTGTCTGGGAAAGTCCAAAAGTATCTATTACAACCTAAGACCTTTTGCAAAGCATCTTCCACGTGTATCTGCTATAACCTAAGACATTTTGCAAATAATCTTTATACTATACAAATAGCAATACTTATAAGTAAAACCAGAAAGCAACTGGAGCTAGCAAAGTTAACTAGGAGCTGGTCTGGCTAGGCCAACTTGGCTGGAGATCTCATGCACCTCGGTCTTGACTTTCAAGTCAGCTCCCATTTCTTCTACAAAGATTGAGTTGGAGCTTGTTCCCGGGGTTCCATTGTGCCTGCAACCACAGCTAAATTATCCAAATAAGCTAATCAATTTCTCTACAAGTTAAAGCCACCCCCTGTTTCTACATTAATTACGCATATAAATATTTTTATGATATGGGAAGCTCAATATAACAAAATTCAACTGTCACAAAAATTCAAAGAAAATTTTGAAATCTAATGTCTGTCCACAAAACCAAATACAAAGATCATTTTATGTTCGACAGGTTGAAATATTGGAACAATTAATCTGCCCCCTTCAGCTTGAGCTTTAAAGTGAACAGATTCTTCCTCAACTTTTCCACCAGGGACACTTTATGTCTGCCCCTTCAACTTGAGCTTTAACATGAAAAGTTTCTTCCTCAAATTTCCACCAGGAACACTTTATCTCTCACAATAGACCGGTAAATGGGCTCTAGAATTTCCATCCTCTGTAAGTTGCCCAACATCTCCTTTATGTAACTTGTGATGTTTCTTGGATGCCATATTTCCTTCTTCATTCACTGATTTTTTTTTACTTTTCCAATAACATTGTCACATTGTCTTTGCCAGCCTCTATTGTCTCCTCCTCCTTTGTCTGTGCCATTCCTAACATATTTTAAGTTTTTTCCATTCCTAACATGGACATGTGTTTTTTCTTACACATATGCAGCTCATGAATATTTTGTAAGAGAACACCACCCTATCAACCCTTGTGGATGCTTTATCTGTGGCTTTACTCCATCTTTTGAACCCTTTTCCTTCAACCTTTTTAACATGGATTGATGCTTCTTTCCAAACACATGTTTTTTGTGAAGAACTTCCTTTGTGCTACAGGTAACATCACAAAGTGAACACCACCCAGGGATCTTTGGAGTCTTAGCTTCCATATATTTGATGTCTGGTATCTCCCTACGTGCCTTGTTGTTAGACTTTGGTTGCAATCCAGAATTTGAGTTCTTACTCAACCTGGACTTGAAAACAGAAGAGCATACCCAAATTATTATATTGGTTCCATATAAAAGTGGGATTTATCTTCCAATATGTTCCTTTAACACCATCTTTTGGCAAATGCAACCAGACACTATTGTTGGCTTTAAACTGATTTGATTTGCAAATTATGTTGTGTGGCCTCTTGTACTTGTTGAATCGATATGTCCTGGAACTACTAATTTATCTACTGAATTTTATAAAAAAAAATTGCTATGTCTTTTTCTTTGGTCTATTTTGGGCACTAATGTCAATTGTGCTTGAAAATCATTGTCAACTGGTGCCAAAGGTTGAAAACCCAAATATGTCTAAGACATAGTATGACCTATAGAGTTGTGAGGAAACCTTTTATAGGCATGCTAAATTAAAGCTACGTTTTCATCTTGAGTGCGAGGATGCACATAGCCATACATGCAAAGTACCTAAACGCACATTCAGTTGGCAAATTTGATTTAATAATCTCTTTGTGGGTGTCACATTGTGGATATATTGAGACAATTGTAAACTATGGTCCACAAATACTTCCAGAATGGTTTCTAAATTCAAGGTCTCAATTAGACATATGGATGTTGGCATCTAAAGTGTGACCAGACATGTAGGAAGAACAATTTAGCAGCCTTTGATGTGGAAATAGACTTAATACACGGGACCATGATTTTCATCTTTAAAAAGTGATAAAAAAACACATACACATAGACATAGACATAGACATGTAGACCAAAGGTAGACCAAATAGAAAATTCATAATTGTCATCCCCCATGGTTGTGAAAGGATAAGAAGAGGTGTAGACATACCCAATTCCTTTCTCAACAGCTTGAAAATGTTGCAAGGAATATAGGAGCAAGTGTGAGCTTCAACATCATGTGACATGTAACACCAATAGAAATATGTCTGAAGTGTTGCAAGTGTCTTGTTAATGCCAAAAATTCCTATAACAGTCAAGTATTTTACCCTCCAAATCAAACATTATCATGGTGCTTCCTCGGAAATATGGAGGTGTACAAGTCTGTAGAGAAAATTGTTTGATTAGTATAAGTCATTGCCTTATAAACCATGTTGGGGATTAGTGCAGGCCTATTGAAAATCATGATATATCAAGTAAAGTGCATATGCTAAACATCTAGTTTAGTAGAACAACTACCTAGCGTAGTTCAATATTGTTTTCAGCTGCACAGGTAGGTGGCATTCCTCACGATTATTGGAACAAGTCTAAATATAATTGTAAATTTTCATAAGTCATCCAACTGCTTATTCTCATAAAACTTCTCTTATCATGTTGAGACTATCAGTGCTCATACTTTTGGCATTGATTGGAAAGTGCCACTTTATCCTACAAAACTATATCCAATGCTTCCATTTTTATGAGTCTATAAAAATTCAATGGAATGGTCCCTAAGAGATAATTCCAACTGATATTAATTGCAATTTCCAATCCTTTTATTCTTCCAATCTCAGAAGGAATGCCACCAATCAATTTATTGATATTCAAGTCTAAGTATTGTAACTTAGTGCACAACAAAATCTCTCTTGGTATCACTCGAGATAGATCATTTCTATTCATTGCCTGTTTGTCCAGTGAAGTGATATTTCCCAATGTATAGGGTATGAATCCACAAACATACGCATTCATAAATCCAATACATGAATATTTTTTTAAAAACCAAGCATTATTGGCAGATTACCTATAATTCTGTTGCCATGAAGATCCAACATCTGAAGTGCAATGCATCCTCCAATATCTGGAAACAATGTTCCTATAAACTGATTATCTGCCATGTCAAGGAAGTCCAAATTTTCAAATTTCCCAGCCTCTTTTTATATTTCCCCACTAAGCTTATTGTCACCCAGCCGAAGCCTAATCAAAGCTTTAAAACTACCGATATTTGGAGAAATAGATCCAATGAGATCAATTGACAGAAAAATCAACTTTGCGACATTTCTAAATTGGAATATGCTTGAAGGATTGCTTCCAGTTAGCATAATGTCAGTAAATACTAAAATCTAAAGCCTGAAGTACTTTGCAGTTACCTATACTAGCAGGAATTATTCCTTCCAACTTATTCAGCCAAGCAAATAGAAGCATGATATTCTTGAGTTGTCCAATTGCATCAAGTATTTCTCTAGATATCTGGTTGCTACCAAGATGGAGTTGAGAAATACTAGTGCAATTAACAAGGGAAGAAGGTATTGAACTAGTACTATAGTTAACACTGAGTTGAAGATCAGCCAGATTCTTCAAGTAGCCTATTGTGTTAGGAATGCTTCTAGACAAAGCATTCAGTGATAGGCCTATCACCTCAAAGCTTGTGCAGTTACCAAACTCTGACGGTATACTTCCTACCAAATTATTTTGCCATAGAAGAAATTTTTCTAGCTTTTGCAGCATACCAAGCTCCTTGGGTAGAAAACGTGACAAACTACTTCTGTAGAGATATAGATATACAAGTTTATAACAAGTGCTCAATCCATGTGGATTGATCCTGATAATATATTTGTGTAAAGTCCAAGTGTTTCAGTTTTCTTAATGATCCAAATGAAGGAGGGATTGTTCCAAAAATCCTCATTTTTGCAAGCCCCAAAATAGTATGATTCTTACGGTTGCAAAGTTTACGAGGCAGTTCACCTTCCATGTTTGGATTCCACCTCCACAAAGAACTTTCAAGCTCTATATCCTGCCAAGATCTGGTGGTATCTTGATTCTCGCCACTCAGTTGGTTATCAAATATAAGAAAATCGATCAGACTGGAGAAATTTCCAAGATTTGGAGGGAGGGTTCCTTCAAGTTCGTCGAGGTTGAGAATAAGGGTTTAGAGATTCTTTCGCTTACCAATTTTAGAGGGTATATGTCCTATTAGTCTGTTTCTACATGACCACTACAACAAGCAGAAGCTAAGGCTGACCTCCCCAAAAGTAAAGATCTTTAATTTCTCCTTTTAAATTAAATTGGTTTGCAGAGGTGGATGAAACAATCTTCTATGATTTTTATCGGTGTTTTATTAGACTTACTGATGCAGTCAGTTTGCCCTTCCCCAGTTGAAAATTAAGCAAGTAACTTATAATTGTGACTTGCATAGTCTTGTATTTTTAATCAGTTTTATCCCTTTTTGAAATAAATAGTTTTAAATAAATAGATAATGTTATGACATAGTTTATAGTTTGTCTATAAATTCAATGCAATGAAGAAAAATGATACAACTATACCGACTATACTAAACGATTTCTTGCATATAAGATGACATTTCACATTTTGATTTTTAGCAGGGGCTTGGTGAATTGGTTGAGGTCATTTGAGCATCATTTTTCTTTCTTTTGCTAGTTCTAGAAGCTCAAGTTAGCAAGCTAAATAAAATTATGTCTTTACTCACGAGTCACTGTAGAGCATCGATAAACATGGTACTAAAAGATGGACTAGTGGTCAAACGATTGGATATGGTGTTCTTAAATCTTAATTTGCAGAGATGGACACCATATATCCTGTAGAAAAGAGATATTTTCATACAGTAGTATCAAGTTCCAATTGAACTATGAAATCCTTAATTATTTATTTTTGATAATTTATTTACGTAGAGAACTCATAGTTGCCTACTTTTTTTGAAAGACAAAAGAAGAGTGCCCTCATTTTTTTAGTTAATATTCTTATGGATAATGAAGACGTAGTATGGGAAATTTGGAATTCTTCATACTGTGAAATTCCCCTGTACAGTTCCTCAACCTAAGGAGATTGGAGTATATCAGGTATTTACCAGCTAAGGATGGAGTTAACATGTTAATTCTTGGAAATACCTTTGGACCATAAAAAATTAGGACCAAAAAATGCCTTCTCAATCATGAATTTATCTCATTCTATCCCTGAGTTGCTTACATTTTCTGAAAGACACAAGATGAGTGCCCTCTTATGTTTAGTTAATATTGTTGTGGACAATGAAGATGTGGTATGGGAAATTTGGAAACATTTCTTCATAATGTAAAATTCCCCTCTACAGTTCATCAACCTAAGTAGGCTGGATTATATCAGGTATTTATCAGCTAAGGATGGATTTAACATGTTCATTCTGTGAAATACCTTTGGACCATCAGAAATTAGGACCAAAAAAATGCCTTCTGAATCATCAGGTTATCTCATTCTATCCTTTTCCCAGGGACAATATAAATATACTATCTTTATTAGTCTAATATTTATATTTCTATATGGTCTAATCTTTATCTATGCTTGAAATTTTTCTCAGGGATCAATTCCTACATATATTAGATTAGTATTGAACCACAATATATATCGTCATCTATTTAATTAGTTATTTTTTTTAAGCTTCAGCAAAGTAATGAACTCAGAGTTGCTTAAATTTTCTAAAACACGCAGGATGAATGCTATTATTTTGCTACAATTGTCGTGGATAATGAAGATGTTGTACATGAAAAGTAATTTGAAAACATTTATTGAAAATGTGAAATGCCATTTTACTTTCTGTAAACATAATTAGACTAGAAGGGTTAGTTATTTACCAGCTAATGATGGAGTTTAACAAGTTCATATTGGGAATTGCCTCTGGACCGTTTGATAGAAACTAGACAGGAAAATGTCTTCTCATTTATGAAGTTAGCTCACTTTACTTTTTCCTCAGGGATAATATGCTTAGTTTACTAGTCTAATATTTAAATTTATATATGGTCTTGCTAATGCCATATTAAGTTCGATGAAGACCTTGTACATTTCCCGTTTACGATTTACTAATGACTCAAAAAGTTCAAGATAAGATGAGATTTTGGATTCATAAAAATCAAGTTGCAAGGTTGTTACACATTCATTCTCAAGCATTTTATTGAGATGAATTTTCTTTGGAATTTGAGGTTTTATCATGGTGAACTATATTTTATAACCAGACACATCCTTTGAGAATACATTTCATATCATCAGAGAAAATAGAAGCTATACACATTCAATGTCATTTATATATTGAGATTTGTTTAGGTGTAGTTGCAACAGAATGATTATATAATGTGACACAAGACACATCTTTGGGTTTTAGAAAGTTCATGATATTTGTTGACATCTTACGTATATACTCCATAAAAAACAGTGTGTGGCATAGAGATGGCCAGAAACATGCCTAAAGGCCAAAATTATCTCAAACAACTTCTACTCTAAAGTAATCTATAGAGTTGTGTGCACTGTGTACGTACTGAATTATAAATTTCATGAAGGCCGTGAGAAAGATCATACTCTAAGGCATATGGAGTGGAAGGAAATCACAAGAAAATTGTCTCAAAATCTTTTGTTGCTATTTGTTTTCACATGCAGCAAAAGGAAAACATGCTAAAACAAATAACACATCTTTGAATTAGAAGAGAAAACATAATTGGTAGTATAGATGTTGTCTTGGGGAAAAGGGAAAGGAAGAAGGGAAAAAAGGAAAAAGTAGAAGGGAAGAAATCTGCAGAGGTATGTATAACTCAACAGACTCCACAAAGGTTGTTTTTGAAAATAGAAAAAGGAAGAAGAAAAAGGGACAAAAGTAGAAGGTAAACAAAAAATACACATCTTTGTAGGGTACACGAAGAGTCCAAAGTGTACGCTCTTTGAATATATATATATATATATATGTGTGTGTGTGTGTGTGTGTGTGTGTGATTTTGATTTCCTTCCACTCAATGTGTCCTTTGGTGTGATGTTTCTCACAGCTTTTGTGGAGTCTTTGTTGAGTTATGCATGCCTGTGTAGATTTCTTTAGCCTAGTTTAAGATATTTTTCCCTTGCCCATGATCTTCATCAAAGGTTTAGCACAATACAAATGTTGTCTTTGATGAAGATCATGGGCAAGGGAAAACTATCTCAAACAACATCTTTAACTAGGCTAAAGCAATCTACACAGGCATTTATAAGTCAAAGGCTCCACAAAGTTTGTGAGAAACATCACACCAAAGGGCACATGGAGTGGAAGGAAACCACAAGCAAATTTTCTCGGAGTCTTTGTTATGATGTGGCTGTATGCTCGTGGAAAAATAAAACTAGGCAAAAGCCAGAAGACAAAAGCAAAATAAACATTTTTGTAGGGCACATTGAAGAGTCCAAGGTGTATAGGCTATTTGAATGAGGAAGTAAAAATAAGTCTTTGATAAATATTAAATATAATCTACAAGAAGTATCAGACTATATTGTTGTACCATGGCTTGTATTAAAAGATAATGTAAGAAAGGTCACAAAAGTAAAGGAAAGAAATCTAAAACATGAAAATATGACCAAACAAACATTATGTGATGCTGAAGAAGCTAGTGCCAACAAGACAAATAGTAACAAATCAGACCAAAGTTCAAGAGAATTCCAAAGTCGTATCTACATAAAGAATGATTATGGATTCAAAATTCCAAGAACTACCTACAACTAGTGAAGAAGTCTGGAAGTCAATTAGCCTACAATAGTCAACTGTATATCTAGTAAGTGTTGCTTTTGAGTATTGACTCACACGAGTCTAACTCATTTGAAGAAGCGAACATAAAGCAAGAGTTGCAAAAAAGAAATTCCAGAGGATTATAACGAAATACAGATAAATCAGACTTGGGAGCCTGTGTAGACTTTGAAGAAACTTTGCACTTGTTAGATGAATACAATTAGTTAGGCATAGGTGTGATATTTATTAAGTGGATGTCAAAAGTGCCTTCTAGAATACAATTTTTGCAGAGGAAATGTATATGCATTATAGCTCATATGGACTGAGGCAGGCTCATAGAGCCTTGTATGCAAGCATTGATGACCACTCAAGGATAATTATTTTGGAAACCTGTCAGATTGTTAAAAGCAAAGTGAAGGATGAAATATTGATTGCATCTTATATGTTGATGGCATCATTTAAGTGAATCAAAATTCCAAGAATGATGGAAGTGATAAAAGATGAACTTCCTGCATGAAGCTTTTGAAATGATAGCTCCAATGTATTTAGATTTTCCAAGCTAAGTATGTAAGGAAGACATTGAAATTTGAAACATATTTGACATTGCTGATGATAAATCTGCAACAACTCCTATTGAAATGGATATGAAGTTACCGTTTCTTAAAGACTCAAAGCTAGTGGATGTAACACTACATAGTAAATTGGAAGAAGTCTTATTTATCTTATCACTATTTGATCAGATTCAAACTGTATTGTTGGTGGTATGATATCATGATTTATGGCTTTCCTCAATAGCTATTCATTGGAATTCAGCAACATGGTTTTAAGTATGTTCACAAATATGACACTAAGCTTCTTGATCTCACACCCATTTATAAAGGATTTTGTGTTTCATGCCAAGACTAAGATGGTCATCATCCCTATTAGAGAGCAAGAAAAAACCATGAAGATTGACTTGATCTATTTCAGGTCTTAGATGCATAGTATTAAAAACTGGAATTGGTGGCCAGACCAGTCCACCTAATAAACCGTGTTTCAAACCGGAACAAATCAAACTGGGACTGGTTAGATCTCAATGAACTAGTTTTAAAAAAAATAATTTTTAATGAAAAAAAAAATATTTTAAAGATTTAAAACCATAATTCCAAACCAATAGACACAAAATATGAAAATTTTGTTCATATATATACCATGTAAAGGTGAATATATCAAAATGGCACCAAGTGAAACACATATAACTTTCCTATTGTCGATCAGACCTAGAAATGGAAAATTCTATATAATATTTTGGTATGAGTTCTCTCCTGGAGTCTGAACTAACGTCCCAATTGCTCAGCCATATACAACAATATGATTAGAACCCAGATAATCAATCGCGCACCATCAGTTTGCTCAAGCAGTAATAGGGATGTCATTCAAATAACTTAGGTATGATTCAAACCAGAGGAGAACATGTCTAGATAGTCAATAATGGTGCTATAATATGCCCTATAGATCAAGAACATGGAATTGGCCTCTCAGCCTCTGCCTACAGTTGAGAGAGGTTTGTGAATGTGGCAATTACCTAAAGAATTATTGGATTATAAAATCAGATGGAGCCCTACTGATTCTAGACTGGCTAACCCAAAATTTCCACATAGGCAAGGGGAAGTTATCAAGCAAGTTTGAGTTTATTGAACACTAACCACCCTCCTCCACAATTATCAAATTGGGACCTAACTTCTGCAACCCACAATTACTGGCTATATGTAGACAAAATTATGAAATAAATTAGGTATGACTCAAACCAGAGGATAACATGTCTAAATAGTCAATGATGGAGCTCTAATATGCCCTATAGATCAAGAACATGGAATTGGCCTCTCGATCTCTACCTACAGTTGAGAGAGGTTTTTGAATGTGGCAATTACCTAAATAATTATTGGATTATAAAATCAAATGGAGCCCTACTGATTCCAGATTGGCTACCCCAAAAGTTCCACACAGGCAAGGGGGAGTTATCAAGCAAGTTTGAGTTTATTGAACACTAACCACCCTCCTCCATAATTATCAAATTGGGACCTAAGTTCTATAGCCCACAATTACTGGCTATATGTAGACAAACTTATGAAACAACTGTCAATTGGGTGTATCTTAGGTGGTTGAGAGGAATGATTGACATGATAAACTTTGCTGTAATGACTTTGAGCCTTGTTGATTTTGAGTTGTTCCTCGAAGACCAAAACATGTATAAATTAGAAAACAATTCTAGAAATGTAAAGTTGCCTATAGTAATTTTGGTTCTTTTTCTTCCAATCCTGGGTTGGAAAAGCTTTGGGTTTAAATGTAGTTTTATGCGTTTTTGGCACCCATTTTCTCATAATGTCTTAGGAGCTCTGCACTGACCACTTAAGAACTTTACAACATCTAGAATTTTACAGTAGCTCATATTTCAGCATTTAAGAAACACATACCAATCTTTAAACAAAAAGGGGAACCAAGCTTGGCAGCTCTGCACTGGCCACTTTAATTTTACAACTCCTATCCCACCATCTAAGTAACATACATCAATCCTCAAGAAAAAGAGAGAACAGAGCTCAAGCGCAGAGGGGAAGACTGCAGGCTACTGGTAACTGTGGCAAACCCTTTCCCCTCATTATTTTTTTAAATTCTGTATTTATCATCCATTCATACCATATAGGTATTCAACTTCTCATCAGATTTGAACTACCAACATATCTTGTTGGCAATTTCCACCTAACAAGGGAAATCCATCGCTCGACCCTTTATGCAAGAACAACCAATAACTCAGACTCCAATTAACAAAGCCAAAAGATAATCATACAAAACCCTCTTCTCCCAGACTCCCTCTATATAAAGTCAGTTCCAAGCATACTTGCAAAGTGCTAGGCCAGACCCACTACATCTGCTCCTCATGACTCACCCAAAATGCATCCTTTCTCTCACACACAAGAAGAAGATGACTTTGCATTATGTGTCCATGGAAATGAAGAATTCATGAACACTGACTTCTTATGGACAAACTGTTAAACATTTCAAAACCTCAAACAAAGAAACAGAAGACAAAAGGAAAACTGAATGAAAATCAAGCTAGAATACCTTAATCCTACTGAAGAACTCCTTCGTTCCTTTAGGCTTAGACTATTCCATGGAGCTATTCTTAAACAGAAGGCAAGCACTTAAACTGAGCTGTATTCAATTTGGGTGCATTGAATCCCCCTCGGGTAGCCAATCTCTTTGCAAAATTTCCACCACCAGTCCTTGTAGGTAGTTTATGGCCTGCCCAAAACCTCTTGTCGACACCAATCCAGCTGCAAAACCACTTGAAATACTAAAAGGATCATTATCCTTACTGCTCCTACTGCTAATGTTTCTGCTATTAAAGCCCGCAAGTGATGAGGGCTTCAGGTTTTGTTTTTGGCCCTGCAGGGTTTCGATCTACGGTCCTGCAAGAAGCTGAGAGAAGGAATGGGAACTGAAGTCCTCCACCATCATAGAGGCAATAAGTGTTGTTGGCCTAGCCAAGGGACCCCAATCTGAAACCCCATCTATTATTTTCTTCATTCTCGCCATATATTTCGCAGCAGTTTCGCATACCAATCACCATTTTGAGAATCAAAACCCGGAAGAAAGTTTGGACTAAGTCAATATGTATCAACAAACTAAGTCACTATGTATCAATAAATTTAGATTAAGTTAATATTTTAAAACACTAATATAAAGATGAATCATGAGAATGAAGTGGTAATATAAATATCATGTGGTTAGTCAAAGGTCAATTATTAAAATAACTCATGTTTTTGAAGTATATAGATTTTCTTTCCACTAATAAAGAGGGTAAGAATTTGGTAGAAAATTTAGATATAATTAGAGTCTACTACAATTCATGGCTTATTCGTGGTGAAACAATATATTTTAAAGGTTTTGTTTGGTTCATGATCAACTTAAATAGTAAAAAAAAACAAGTAAAGTTGTAAATCAATAAGAATTTTAGCTCTTTTTATCATCATATATCAACAATTAGAAAGAATTTTGCTATGAGATTAGGTAGTTCTTTAAAATTTATCTAGTGTCATAAAATAAGCTAATAGTTTGGTAATTATTTGGTAGAAATTTTAGGCACGGGCAGAGTTCTACTATGATATAAAGCTCATTCATAGTGGAACAATGCTTTTACAAGTTTTTCCAAGTTCTAGCTCAATCCATATTGTCAAAATTTCATTGTGGTTTTGGATTAATGAGAATCATGACTATCTATGTCGTCAAATTTTTCTCACTATAGGGAAGTTTACTGGTGTATTTAATGGCTCTATGATATCACCCCTAACCTCCATATTCACAAAGTGAACATGGGTGTTTAATAAACATGTAGTTATGATTGAGATCTTTATTATGCACCTAAGTGTTTAATTAATCAGGCATTGTGCATGGCATGGCATGTTGATACATACTCCAACGCAATTGCATTAGTTTTGTGTCACCATGCAATCATTTTTGCACTAGCGACGAAGTTCCAACACCTACAACAACAATGGATAATCCTACACCAATGTCAAGTTCCCTACGTGGTCATCTCATCTGTGGTTTAATAAACCCAAGGTACTATAATGATCACCAATCAAGTATGACTAGGGGAATTATAGGTCCATGCCAATGTCAATGGTCAACTTGGACTAAGATAATTACTATGAAAGTGGTGATCAAGTTTGTAAATTTTGCTTAAGATAAGGTGCTTATAGTCACTAAGTGATGGTTGTAGTTACAAGGATAAAGTTTTCATGTTATAATGCAAGGATTATAAGGACTAAGGGTTGTGAAGGCTAAGCATTGTTGGAAATATGGATTGTAAGGTTAGGGGTTTTAATGCAAGGATTATAGGGAATACGTTTGTAAATATTAGGGATTATTTGAAATATGGGTTATAAGGTTATAGTAGGGGTTTTAGGGTTTAAAAAGAGATAGGGATTAAAGGTTATAAAATCTAGGGTTTATGATGGTAAAATGTAAAGAGATATAATGGTTATAGTATTATGGTTATGGTTTATATGTGTTAAGGAGTATAGTGGTTAGGTGTCAATGATTATATGTATTACATGTTAGAGAGGTAAATTCTTTTAGAGGATAAGGGTTGTAATATTTAGGTATTAAGTGTGGCAAGGGTTATAAGGATTGGGTCTTATAAGTTTTAGAGGAATTATGGCTTAGGATTAAAGTTCATATGAATTAACAATAATATAGGTTATATGTTAGAGGGATTAAGGACTATAGGGTTGTTGACAGGGAAAAAATTCCACCTTGCCAACAAGGGGGAATTAACTCTATCATGGGTCCCAACTAGACCGGCTTTCATTTGGAATGGCTAATCCCAACGAGTTTTAAGGATTGTTATAAGGGTTAGGGAGTAATGAGTTAGTGGTTAAGGGATTAGGGATTAGGGGCTTAGGGGTTAGAGGAATAGGGGCTTAGGGGTTAGAGGTTTAGGGTTTAGGGGTTAGGGGAATAATTAATTAGTGGTTAAGGGGATAGGGATTGGGGGCTTAGGGGTTAGGGGATTTAAGTGAATTTAGGGGTTAGGGGAATAATGAGTTGGATTGGACAAGGATATGGGTCGATTAAGGAATCCACAAAGGCAGTAGTGAAACCCTAGCCACAAATCTCTTACATTACTATAGCTCATGGTGGTTAAACCCTAGCCAATTTAGTAATTGGAATGGATCCCAAGGCTTTTGGAGATGCCAGACAAGCAATAGAAGATGGCCGAGCATATAAATACTACCAAGAAATCTTCAAGGCTTTTTGGAGATGCCATACAAGCAATGGAATATGGCCAAACCTTGACCCCATTGTCCTACCCCAACGTAGGTTTTTGGAGATGCCAGACAAGCAATAAACGTTGGACAAAACCTGACACCATTGTCCTGCCCCAACAACATATGTTGAAGCGGTTAAACCCTGACCTCGTTGGCCCGCCCCAACAACATATGTTGAAGTGAAAGCTGAATTGACTAAACGAAAACATTGCAATCAATGACACAACACTTAATCAAACTAATACATACTAGATTCCTAGGTTCAAAACCCTCGCCCTTCAATTTCTAAGTCCCTTGCTCATCTTTGAGCTTGGAATCCATGACCCATATTTTCCCTTCAGAAGCTGAAATGTTGCGATCTTCATCGAAAATCTGTGTACCAATTCCACAATCCCAAGTTTTTTCAAGCCCTCACCTCGATACCCGCACAGCTAAAACCCAAACTCAAACTTTTATTTGAAGCGAAGCTCTGTCGCACCATTCAGGCCCTCAGAACCGTGCGAGATCCAACGTGATTGGGCATTTCAAATATAAAAACAACTACTCCCGCGACTTTTTTTGGCCTGTTGGCCGGCTGGGGCTTTATTAGGCGCAGAAAACACACCTCTGATGTGGGAGCCGGGATTTGGGTTTCTGTAGAAGACGAAGACTTCAAAGAATACAGAAGGTGATGAATCTGAAAGCATGAAGGCTAGGGATAGGGATTCTGATTTAGGATATAGCCACACCTTCACCTATGATGGGTGGGTTGCCTCAGCTAGGGTTAGCTTGCTCGCCTGCATAACATCCCTACAATCTATTCCCCTGCTCTTGCAAGTTCACTATTACCTTGCTCTTTCAAGTTCGAGGACCATCGGTTCGAGGGATTCTTCATTATTGATCTTCCCAATTTCTGAAATAGTCTTCGCGCGATTTTTTTGGAGGCAGGGGATTGAACATTTGGAGGCAATCATTTAACAAAAGCTTCTAAAATTTTTATTCTAATGATTTTTTTTGGGGGGCCAGGGGCTGTCCATCAATGCCTCCAAAAGTTACATTGTCATGACCTTTCAGGGTGATTCAGGGATTCTAAATTTTGAACAACAAGTACCATGAACAGGCAAAGAATCTAATGAGTTGAAGAGCTAAAAAACATACCACCCATAATGAACCTTTTCATCCAAATATTATTCCATGTTGGGCCACAACAAAACCTTCCAATAGAAATTGCATGTAGCCTACTACTACAAAGGAAATTCAAACCACAAATTTTTGTTCCACATCTAATTTTACCCAAAATTACCTCATATTTAAAGGTATCACCATATCTTATACCAAACAAAATTAAAAAAATAGATATCCTTTAGAGAAATAGAATCATAAAAGAATAAAATGAACGATGCATATTAATGAACCATATTTTATATATTAATATTAGGATGAACCTATTTTGTTATTGGAAAGAGAGAACATTTCATAGATACTGATGAATCCTTATGCATTACCTGCATTCTAATGAGTTAACAGAAATGGAACTAGGAGAGTGATGATATTGTGTTTTTGGCAAAGATCTTTTATCTCTTCCTCCAACACCAAGATTTTTCTTGTACGTTGTTGAAAAAATGGAAATCCCCAATGGATATCGTTGCCTTCACAACTACTCCATTATACTGGTGTCTTGGGCATAAAATCAAACTCTTTTAGGCTATATCTATTAGATGTCATTTCATTGATCTATAGTGATAAGTGAGAGCTATGCATAAATCACTAAAGGTGTACCAATAGGCTATTAGTCTATTGCATATAGAATTGGACTCGTTTTATTTGTAACTTAGTGAAATGCAAAAGATCATTTTAAAGCCCTAATTTCTTAAAATTTCATTCTAAATTAATTCCCTGAAGATAATGGAACTTCAAGTATGAAAGAGAGCCTTAAGGCTCTTCCAAATCTTGATGATATGCACAATTTTCTAGAGGAGGGTAAGAAAAAACTATTTGAAAATAGCAATAGATTTGATAATACATTTCCAGAGGAAAGAAATTATATTGTGCAAGTCAACAGGTCAGAATATTTTGGGGAAGAAATTATGAAAGAGAATTTTTCAACCAATAGTCTCAGCCTGCAACAGCCTATGTTTGTTTCCATCCATATGATAGAATTCACATTCACTAGAGCTCATGAATGTGACAGTTCGAATTTTGGTCATCAATGTGATAAATATTAGGATATCCGAATGACAAATTGTTGTCCATTGATGTAAGAAAAATGTGTGCCTTTGAATTTTCAAGTTGCAAAACTCTTATTATTTCATTGGAATAGGAAAAGCATAAATATTATGAATTTTGAATACCCTACAGTGTATGATACTGAAGGATGGGATGAATATGGTGATGATAGCACTTGACATGTGTATCGAAGAGTGGAATGCAAGGAATGAGGCTTGCAAATCAGCAAAAGAGCAATCTAGAAATGAATCACTCATTTTTTAGCCCAATAAGGATCAAATTACAACTAAATGTTCTAAAAACAAATATTAGGAACTACTAGCAGCCCCATAGAAGTGAAACATTTTTGGTCTACTTGAAGGTAACAAAGGTGAAATAATAATAGAGAATTCTAAAATTACAAAAAAAAATTCTAGAAAGGAGAATGATGCACCTGAAAGATAAGGATCCATGGATAATGAAGTAACAGGCCATTCTCTTCCCTTAAGTTTCACATCCAAGTTCTACATGTTCTCTTCCATCTTCTTCATCATGTCATCCTTTACCTTTCCTTCTTGTTCGGCCTTCTCAAACTACTCAAAGGCATTCACACTTTCAGGAGTAGTCTAGCCTAACCTACAGAGAACGTTCTGAATTCAATAACAATACTCATTGAAAAGATGCATGCAAAATCATTCTAATTGTATGCTAACTAGCAATGTAAAATACATTTATTTGAAAGTACCATTTGTTTATACTTCAAAAACTCACAGGAATCAAATTGTTTCCATGCTAGACCTAGTTCTATGCCCCTCACTCTGGTGGAAAAGTTCAATGAACCTAAAGGTTTTTCCTGTCACTCTCGTTGGGGCTAATTTCCAAAAACATTAGAGTTTTTTGAGTCTCTTCCTGCAATGGAATTAAAGATATTTTAGAATTTTTCCTATTCATTCTGATCAAGGTTATAAAAACAAAAGCAATTAAATGATGACCACCAAAAAGGAAAAAACACATGAAGAGAAAAGGTATTGGAATGGCACCTAATGAATCTTGGAGCAAATTTGTAAGCTTAGAATTCCTGGAATCACCAAAAACAATAGTCATGTCATTATTAAATATGATTTCAATAAGAGACAATGTATGCAAAAGGAAGTGACAGATGAATAATAGTGAAACTCTTTCGAAGCCTTCAGATAGTTGCAATGCAGCTAACCTATCGGTTATGTGGTTCTTTTTGGTTGCTAACGTAGATATAACATCACCAAGAGTAGAAAGAGATTTGATGATATATTGAGCTTCCTTAAGGCACTCCCATTGAACATATGTTTTTTCTATTCTCTCATTTTCTGCCATATCAAAAAGCCACAACTTGCTCCTGGTACATTCCTCACTGATTCAATTTCCCCCCTTTACCATTACACAAACTACACTCTACATGGTAACATTGAAATCAAAAACTTTCAATAACTCATTACCAGAGCAAACAACACAAAAAATCAGAACTGCCTCACTGCTTGATATTGTCATATAAATCAAATATTTTTGACATGCAAAAATAAAACACTGTAATTTTCTTTAAGTGGGCCTTAAACTATTCAAGTAAGTACTTTCTCTGACATAAACTATAAGATAAATTCTGATAATTGTTTCAAGTGCGTTATCAACTATTTTACAAATTGGTATTGTTTAGCTCAATTTAGTCAATATTTTTTATCCAACAAAACTGCCCAATAAGTTGTAGCGTAGGGGAAAATTAATTATATGTTCTTCGCTGAATTTATCCTAATTTAACATTTTATGTAAAAATATGAAGTGAGCCTTCATGAAAGAATGCACACCAGTGAGAACAACTACTATGTTCATTAGAATTAGTAGAGCCAATGGCCCTTGCACTGCTTCCAGTTTGTAAAACTTCCCAAACCTCATTCATAGTGTGTACTTGTGCTTCAACAAGGCCTGGAACATGATGGACACCTTTTGCTACCTTTATTTACTTCAAGCCCATTGATAGACCACTGAGTCATTCTCAATTCAATATACTAAAATTGTGTGACTCGATTCAATATACTAAACTGTTTCGTAGGATAGAAAAGTATATGTATTAAATGTATCTCATCTTTGTTCAGGAAACTAGAAATGAACTTAAAAACCAAGAAAGGTAGAAGTTACTTTTTAACAGTATGCCTTGGCTGAGTTGGGGATGCAAGTAGATCGTGAATCTACTCATTGTAAACTTCCAATATGCTTACTAAGTTATTGTATTTAAATAATCCATTTCTCTCATTACCTATATGAAACTTGAAAGAGCTCCTCCAATGTTCGATAGTTTATTCCCCTATCGTCATGTGTTCCCTCCATGATAAATGTATTCCCAGTTCCAGTTTTCCCATAGGCAAAGATACACACATTATACCCATCCAAAACTGGCATGACAACTGGTGCAGTATTGGAAAAAAGAACCACTTCCCATGGAAAATAGCTCTAATCAATGAATTTGTGTACTTACTAATAATAAATTTCAGATCCAAAAGATATTATTATGTACATCTTACCTTGATTATCTTGATTAGTAAATACTAAAAACACAATCAAATTTGAACACCTTCTTTGAAGAACCATTAACAGGATGTGCAGTTCATTGTCTCTACTTGTATCAAATTTTGCCACTAAAGAAGTTCCCGTTGATATGTCTCGACTCTCCATCACTCAATGGACAACATCTACAGATACTTTGATGTTTCCTGAACAAGACCAGTAAATTACGTTATCTAACCTACTAATCCTTGTGTAATGCATGAAAAGAATGCAATCTAGCACTTTATTGTAAAAAAAATTCCTTTACATTGTCTCTTTGTTGAAATTCTTCTTGAGGTCTTCACACTGCAGAACTTAAACACTTCATAAAAATTAATAAAACGTTAGAAATGATTTTCTTAGAAACATAATATTTATCACACTTACCTAGAGATTGTACATCAGATGTCATACCAGCAATGTCAGGGATAGCATTGGCACATTTAGGTGCCTCTTCCAAAAGGTTGTCATGATCTCTCTTTAGTATTTTCTTCCAAGTATTCGACAAGATTATTAATAGAATATCTGACGAGGTGCAGTACAGGAAGAAGACTCCTTAAATTTGTATGCTAATAGTATTCAATAGTAATGTTATCTGAATTTTATCCTTCAAGTCTTGAACTGATGAAGCCCAAAAAAATTTATGCCTTTGGTATGTGTCTTGAAGCTCCCTTAATTGACAAGGAAATTTTTGCATCAGATAATTCAAATTCATTGGCTTATCAGTAATAAGAAAAAAATATCAATTTGTTCCACCTAAACATTCAACATGAAATGACATGTTATCGAGTATAGCCCTCAGGTTTTCATTTTGACGATTAGAGTCACTAAGGGACATCCAGGCCTCGTGGCATTCATTTTTTTTCAATTCATACTCCCTAGTAAGCTCTTCAATCTTCCTTTCATATTCCTCTATACATTTGGGAGTTTTACTTCTAATGTACAAACCGATCAACAGAACTAATGTTAATCCATCTCAAGAGTATTTAAAAGGAGTACAAGGATGTCTTTCTCAATACGCTGTGTTCCTAGCTTTTGTCAGTCCTAGCTATCTAGAATTTAGAATTCAAATGTCCTCCATTTGCATTGCCTGTAGCCACATGAAGACTACTTTCTGGTAGAAATGACACATGTACAAGGTTTTCCTTAGAGTGGTAGTGGTTTATGGATATGAAAATGAAAAAATTCTATTTAGATCTTTTATAGAGATTGACTGTAGGGGCATTTACTGGATATGTCACCTTTGAGAAAAGGGAAATGGCACATGTACAAGGTTTTCCTTAGAGTGGTAGTGGTTTATGGATATGAAAATGAATAACTTCTATTTAGATCTGTTACAAAGATTGATTGTAGGGGAATTTACTGGATATGTCACCTTTGAGAAAAGATGAATATAGAAGCTACCTGGCACTTTACAAACTCTGCCTATAGAACTTGTAGAAGTTAACACTCAACAGACAGACTAAAATCCTATGGAAGTTCAAAATTCTATGAGATTTTAGCCACTTTAGGTTCAATTTTTAGGCCTTAAAGCTTGAGATAAATGAAATTTACATGCTTTGCAAAATTATTTCATGCACTTACAAAAATCATGATTTGAATTTAATGGGAGAAAGCCAACATGACATGTACATGCTTTAAAAAAATTTCCTAAGAATTTATGGGAGCAATGAAACATGTACATAGTTTGCCTCAAAGTGGTTGAGGTTTATAGATATTAAAATGAAGAACTTCTACTTCAAGATTTGTTACAGAGATTGACTCTAGGGGCATTTACTGGATATGTCACCTTTGAGAAAAGATGAGATCCAAAGGCAACCTGGCCCTTTATATATTCTGCCTTTAGAACTTGTAGAAGTTAACACTCAATAGACAGACTAAAATCCTATGGAAGTTCAAAATTCTATGAGAGTTCAACCACTTTAGGTTCAATTTTTAGGCCTTAAAGCTTTAGAGAAATGACATTTACATGATTTGAAAAAATATTTTATGCACTTACAAAAACAAATGCTTTAAATTTAATGGTAGAAAGCTAACATGACATGTACAATCTTTAGAAAACTTTGCCTAAGAATTTATGGGAGAAATGACACATGTACACAGTTTTCCTTAAAGTGGTTGAGGTTTATGGATATTAAAATGAAGAACTTCTATTTAGATTTGTTACAGAGATTGATTATAGGGGCATTTACTGGATATGTCACCTTTGAGAAAAGATGAGATCCAAAGGCTACCTGGCCCTTTACAGACTCTGCCTATAGAACTTGTAGAAGTTAACACTATTTGTCCCAATTATACCCTATGAAGGGTGTAGAGGACCCATGGAATCACTCACACTACTTTACGTAGACATAAGGGTGTATAAGAATTCATGTGTTTTACATTGAATATTTTTCATTTTAAATTAAGAATCTATAATTTGAAACAATTACCTATATATAAGGTTAAAACCTATGTTTTGCATCAAATCACTTTTGGTTTCAATGGGAAACTTTTATGGCTAATGTGTTTTTTCTCGAAATGTGATACACCCTATTAAAATGGGAGATATATCAAAATGATTCCTATGGTTTAATAAAATAGTTTTAAGTAGTTCAAAAATATAGATGCATAAATTCAATGAGCATAGTTTTGAGATACAAAAGTCCAAAATGGAAGAGTTGTTTATGAACAAATATTAGTGGATAAATATGGATATAGCTTCTTCATTAAAAGGGATTTTTATATAATGATGTCCACTAAGTTGGAAAGAAGGGAAAATATCACAATTATATGTTAATATGAATTTGTTTTACATTGAATATTTTTCATTTTAAATTAATAATCTATTTGAAACAATTACCAATATAAGGTTAAAACCTATGTTTTGTATCAAATCAGTTTTGGTCTGAATGGGAAACTTTTATGGCTAATGTGTTTTTTCTCGAAATGTGATACACCCCATTAAAATGGGAGATATATCGAAATGATTCCTATGGTGTAGTAAAATAGTTTCAAGTAGTTTAAAAATATTGATGCATAAATTCAATGAGCATATTTTTGAGATATATAAGTCCAAAATGGAAGAGTTGTTTGTGAACAAATATCAGTGGATCACTATGGATATCGCTGCTTCATTAAAAGGGATTTTTCTAGAAGGATGTCCATTAAATTGGAAAGAAGGGAAAGTATCACAATTATATGTTAATGCACGTGTTTTACATTGAATATTTTTCATTTTAAATTAAGAATCTATTTGAAACAATGACCAATATAAGGTTAAAACCAATGTTTTGTATCAAATCACTTTTTCTTTCAATGGGAAACTTTTATGGCTAATGTGTTTTTTCTCGAAATGTGATACACCCTATTGAAATGGGAGATATATCGAAATGATTCCTATGGTGTACTAAAATAGTTTCAAGTAGTTTAAAAATGTAGATGCATAAATTCAATGACCATAGTTTTGAGATATATAAGTCCAAAATGGAACAGTTGTTTGTGAACAAATATCAGTGGATCACTATGGATATATCTACTTCATTAAACACCATGGATATATCTACTTCATTAAAAGGGATTTTTCTAGAAGGATGTCCACTAAGTTGGAAAGAATGGAAAATATCACAATTATATGTTAATGGATGTGTTTTACATTGAATATTTTTCATTTTAAATTAAGAATCTATTTGAAACAATTACCTATATAAGGTTAAAACCTATGTTTTGTATCAAATCACTTTTGGTTTCAATGGGAAACTTTTATGGCTAATGTGTTTTTTCTTGAAATGTGATACACCCCATTAAAATGGGAGACGTATCGAAATGATTCCTATGGTGAAATAAAATAGTTTCAAGTAGTTTAAAGATATAGATACATAAATTCAATGAGCATAGTTTTGAGATATAATTTTTTTTTGGTGAAAAAATAACACTGATCAATATATTTCTTCATTACACATTTCTAGAAGGATGGACTAGTTGTAAAGAAGGGAAAATATCACAATTATATGTTAATGTGCATGTGTTTTACATTGAATATTTTTCATTTTATTAAGAATATATTTTCAAAAAAATTAACTATATAAGGTTAAAACCTATGTTTTGTATCAAATTTCTTTTTGTTTCTAAATACTATGTATTTTACATTGTATAATTTTCATTTTATTAAAAATCTATTTGAAACAATTAAACTATATAAGGTTAAAACCTATTTTTTGTATCAAAACACTTTTGGTTTCAATGGGAAACTTTTATGGCTAATGCGTTTTTCTTGAAATTTGATACACTCCATTAAAATGGGAGATATATCGAAATTATTCCTATGGTGTAATAAAATAGTTTCAAGTAGTTTAAAAATATAGATGCATAAATTCAATGAGCATTGTTTTGAGATATAAAAGTCCAAAATGGAATAGTTGTTTGTGAACAAATATTAGTGGATCACTATGGATATATTTGCTTCATTAAAAGGGAATTTTCTACAAGGATGTCCACTAAGTTCAAAAGAAGGGAAAATATCACAATTATATGTTACTGTGCATGTGTTTTACATTGAATATTTTTCATTTTATTAAAAATCTATTTGAAACAATAAACTATAAAAGGTTAAAACCTATGTTTTGTATCAAATTACTTTTGGTTTCAAAGGGAAACTTTTATGGCTAATGTTTTTTTGTCGAAATGTGATAGACCCCATTAAAATGGGAGATATATCGAAATAATTCCTATGGTGTAATAAAATAGTTGAATAGTTTAAAGATATAGATGCATAGATTCAATGAGCATAGTTTTCATTGTTTGAGTCCTGATCTTGTAAAAGGTCTCCACTAAATCAATCCCTATTACTTTTCATGTGAACCACATTCCCAAATCCACCCATCTATGTACCTAGGAGCCAAGCCAAGTGTAAAAAGGGCTTATTTCATATTCTACTTTTACACATATGTGATTAATTATCGTTAGAATTATATCGTAGAAATACGCATAAAGAGTAATCCTTAGTATAGCTCTATTTTGAATTTAAGGAATAAAGGGAAGTTTTTTAGAAAGTTTATCTTAGGAGGTAGAACTAAACCATCTATAACCCGTAAAAGAAACCATGGCCCATGAGCATCACATGCAAACACAAGTTACTCCAATGTTTGAAACACCACCTCACCTCATCACAAGGGTTGGAAACCACTAAGAAACCCATACTAAGTTCCCTAGAAGGGATGACTATCATATTTAATGATTGGGTTTATCTCAAAGGTCAAAAGGAAAATCAAAGTTAGGAAAGGTAATTAGAATAGAAATTAAGGTAAGACCATGACCTTTTACCCAATATTGAACAAAGGTGAGAAACCATAGATGTCATGAAGGGAGTTCAAGAAATATTATGATAAGAAATATTATCTTTTTTGCGAGCAACCATAAATATCATGAAGGAAGTTCAAGTAATATTATCTTTTTTGTAGAGGCTTAAATTCTGATATGATAAGAAATATTATATTTTTTTTGCAAATGCTTAAATTCATGAAAATATAATGAAAAGGTGGAATATTTATTCTATGCAAAACAGTCGGAGATCATGAAAACCACTATGTCTTTTCTAGTGATGATCAACTCATCAAATTCTGATATGATAATAAATATTATCTTTTTTGAAGGAAGTTCTGATATGATAAGAAATATTATATTTTTTTGCAGAGGCTTAAATTCATGAAAAGATCATGAAAAGGTGAAATATTTATTTTGTGCAAAACAATCAAAGATCATGACATCCACTGTGTCTTTTCTAGGGATGATCAACTCATGAAATTCTGATATGATAAGAAATATTATATTTTTTGAAGGAAGTTCTGATATGATAAGAAATATTATATTTTTTTGCAAAGGCTTAAATTCATGAAAAGATCATGAAAAGGTGGAATATTTATTCTGTGCAAAATAATCAGAGTTCATGACAGCCACAAAAATGTGCATCCCAGTTATAAAACACTCTAGACAACCACAGTGTAATAGACAACATTACTAAACAGAGTGAAAAACACCTATTTACAGGAATTATTCTGTTGTAAAATTCTTATTCCCTTTCAAATTTGACATTAATTATTCCCTTGCAAATTTTACAGGAATTACTCCCTTTCAAATTTTAAAGGAATTACTCTGGCATCTATTGGCATCTCTCTATAGGAATTGATGAGGTGGAGGCATTGTAAGTTGAATAGGTGGCCACGCAAGGTGAACAGGGGACCAAACATGACCAAAAAAAAGGTGACGACGAGCTGCAAGTCGGAGAAATAACTTTACAACATACATTATTTAGCCCAATAAATTCGATTCAGTAAATGAGCAAAACACCTATTTTATAGGAATTATTCCATTGTAAAATTCTTATTCCCTTTCAAATTTTACAGGAATTAGTCTGGCATCTTTCTATAGGAATTTCTGAGGTGGAGGCACTATAAGTTGAATCGGTGACCACGCAAGGTGAGCAGGGGACCAAACATGACCAGCAAACAAGTGGCGACGAGCTGCAAGTCAGAGAAATAGCTTTACACCATACATTTTTATCCCAATAAATTTGATCTAGTAAATGAGAAAATTATAATATAAATTTTTATAAATTTAGATTTTTTTTATGCACATAAATAATAGACAATAAAAAAATGGATAAAAAGAATTATGTTTTATGTTTGCAGAAATTAAAAAATAGAAGTACAGGAACATTGAGAACTTAAGGGGTTAAAGGGACAAAATACAGAGAAACAATTAAAAAAAATGAATACATAGAATTATATTTGCATTCAGAAATTCAGGGAAGTGCAAACTTAAAAAAAAATGAATACACAGAATTATATTTGCATTCAAAAATTTAGGGAAGTGAAAACCTATGTATATATCAGCATTTAGTGTAAAATGAAATAAAAAATAGAAGTACATGAACATTCAAACATTCAAAAGTTGAGGGAGAACTTGAGGGAGAAATGGGAGAAAATTCACAGAAACAATAAATAAAATGAATACACACAATTAAACTAAACATTTACCTGGAAATTCCCAGAAAGTCGTCGCGGTGCAACTCCAGAGAAGAAACAGAGTAGCAATTCAACAGAACTCACCACAGCACAATAGAGCAGCAGCGCCACAGAAAATCACAAAAGAAACACACGAAAAATATGTTAAACCTGTAATATTTTGCGGGCGATATATTTATAAAATATGAGTTCGGCCGAACTATTTTAAAAGTACGGCCGAACTAATAGTCCAGCCGAACGAAAACTTTGTCCAAACTTTTGTTGCCGGTTTTCCCATCTCCGGCCAAAAATCTGTTTGCCCACACCGTCACTACATCATCAATATAAAGGGTAGAATGAGTTCGGCCGAACTAATTTCGAACGTTCGACCAAACTCTCTAATAGTTCAGTCGAACTTTCTCAAAATTTTGACCGAACTATTGATGAAAAAATTTATCCGCCCCCGATTCTCACAAAAGTATAACCCAACTTCACATTTTCACCCTTTTATAGATTAAGTATAAGATATTGTCATGTGGAAGCAAATGATGCAAAACTAGCTAGATATATTAATGGCATGAGATTTTAATTACAGGATGAATTGGATGTTTTTTCTATGAAAACGGTGGAAGAATCTTACTAGATAGCCCTTAAGATCGAAGAAAAATTGGCAAGGAAGAAAAGTGAAAGAGGAAGAGGACGAAGCACAATAAGAAGCAGAGGATCATCAAGTAGAGGAAAATCAAGCAGATGATATTCAAGTGGAAGATTTACCATTCAAAGAGAAGAAGGAAGGAGTTCACAATAGGTAGAATCATCAAGAGGAGATTTCAGAAGACAAAGACCCTATCAAAGAGGCAGAGGTCGATCTTTTGTGGTAAGATGTTATACATGTAACAAAATTGGCCATAAATTGTAAATTCCTCTACACATAAAAATGCACCTGAAACTGGTGAATCTTTGATGATTAAAATAACTTTATTAAAGTATCCTGAAGAAGTAATGGAACCCACACAAAGAAAAACATTGTTCAAAAATTCCTGTAAATCAGGAGGAAAATGTTGTAAATCACTATTGATAGTGGGAGTAGTGATAATTTACTATCTACAAAAATGGTAGAAAAGCTGAATTTAAATAAAACTAAATATCCTACTCCCTATAAAGTTTCATGGCTGAAAAAGGGACATCAGATAGTAGTTAATGAACAATGTGAAGTAGAGTTTCAAATAGAATGTTATAAGGATAAAAATCTTTGTCATGTTATGCCTATGGATGTGTGTCATATTTTTCTTAGAAGGCAATGGAAATATGCCAGGAAATTAATACATGATGGAAGGAGAAACACTTATAATTTTTAAAAGGATGGAGAAAAGTATGTACCTTTTCCTTTGAAGAATCAAAAAGCACCAGAAGAAGACAAATCCAAGGTAATGTTACTTAGTGGAAAATAATTCCTTCAAGAAATCAAGCATGAGGACATAAACCGCCTAAGTGCCTTGATTTTTCTTCAGATTTGGAACATGTCTTACCTCCTTTAATAACCATTGGTTTCCATTCTATTTTTTTACAAGAAATTTACCCATTCCAATGATTTTACAGGGTTTATCATCACCCAAACGAACCTGTCCAAAAACTCCTTGAACATAGTCATGTAAATATTTCTTATCGGGTGTGGCATGGAATGAGGCCCCTGAATATACCACCCAAGAATCAGTAACATTTTCTAAAGAAAGAATCAAAGCATATTGTAACACGTCACCTATCACATTTTCTTCATGATTGTTTTCTTATTGTGTGTCTCCTTCTTTTCCCTCCCGAGATTTATAGTCTTTATTCAAGTGTCATTTCTTTCCACATTTCCAGCACACCATCCCCAATCTGGACTTGGATCTACCTTTCCTTGATTTACTACGATACCCTGAGCTCTTTCCTCTTTCCATTTTTCTTTCCCTAGTCTTTTCACTCAAAGCATTACCATATCCCTCACCGGAGCTTTTCCATCGCATTTCCTCGGTATAGAGCCGACAACATCATTAATCTTTAAAGTACTAGATTCAGAGACAAAGTTATAATGACCATAACTAAACCATCCCAACTTTCTAGAAATGAGCACAAAAATAAAAGATCCCTAACTTCATCATCAAAATTACCCCTATATAATTTAACTAACTCGTAATCGTATTAAATTCATTTAAATGGTAAGAAACATATCCACCTTCCGACATCTTCATATTAAATAAACGTTTTGTATTGAATACCTTATTTGAGGCCAAGGGTTTTTCAGATAGTTTCGCCAATGCCTTAACTAAACCCTTTGTTGTTGTTTCCTTCTAAATATTGAAGGCTACCGACACCGCGAGGCACAACCGTATTGTTCCAAGTGCATTTCTATCGAGAATCTCCCATTCTACATCTCTCATACTCGATGACTTCTTTGTTTTTCCGCTCAATGGTAGGTACAAATATTCTGATACAAATAATATTCAATTTGAATCTTCCATAGGGGTATTTTTGGTCGTTACATTTCTCGACCCTAAACCTACCAACTTCTGCCATTGCTCCCACTCGAACCGGGAACCCTTCTTTCCTATGATTTTATTAGTCAAATAGAACTTCGGCTCTGATACCAGTTGTTAGAAAATTATATATTAGAGAGAAAGGGAACACATAAAATATGTGGAAACACAAACACATAAAACATATAAACAAGAAAGACACATATATATGTGGTTCACCCAGCTTGGGCTACGTCCACGGAAACAACCATTCCTTCATTTATATTATCCAACAAAATGAAGAGACACAACCTAGTGTAGATCCAATGTAATATCCTCTTCGCTCTCACACAGTCCTCCTTGCTATTTTTCGCTTAGATTATACACACAATACATAGCCACAATACAATACCCTCATACCATAGAGGGGTTTCTTTCAAGGGAAAAAAATCATAAATTAAACATAACTTCTACTATCAGATCATCTTCCTAATGAACGGCCTAGATTGACTACGAAATTACAATATTTTACAAGGAAAATTTACATGTTGTGTAACCAGCTCCAAAAATAGAAGAAAAGAGATATGAATGCCTTAGAAATAAGCCACTTCGAGGGGGAAACCTCCAATACATTACATAAATGAACAATTCTTGGATGATACAATTTACAAAACCTCCTTTCTATATATATGAGTCCATGGGGCCATAATGTAATCCTAGTGGGCCACAATGTAATCCTAGCCGACCTAACAATAATAATTTAAGGGCACAATAATAACAATATGGGGGTTACAAGGGTACAATAATAACAATAAGTGGGGCTACACTAACATAATAAGGGACTACCCTATTAATATAGGGACTTAACATGCCCCTCTCCTTCAAACAAGTGTTGTCCTCAACGCTTGATTATTTCTTGATGCTTCTGTATAGAATTCTCATCCTCCCATGTGGAATATTTTACAAGAAAGTTCTTCCACTTGCTGAGATACTCTGAAATTGATCGTACTTGTCGAGTTATTTTTTTTTTGACTGCTTCAGAACTTCTTTCGATGTGATGTTGATATTCCTGTTGTTTCATTAGATTCTGCACCAAAGTTAGGTTATCCTTTGAGAGTTGGAGAACTTGTTGTTGATGCTCGATGTCATCTTCCACTAATTTATCATCCATATTAGCTATTATTTTATCCTTAAAACCATCCAAATTAGCCTTCATTTTCTCTTTTAAACCATCTATGTCATCTTCGGTTGCTCTTCGTAAGATCGAAATTTGTTGCACTTGGTACCGTAATTTTGATATCTCATACTGCAATTCTTCCACTTCATGCATCATAGTATAGATTTCTGAGGGCTTAATGGGTGTTGAATTCTTTTTAGGAGGCATTTTAGAATGCAATACTAAAATATATTGATATCTATTCTACAAGATGCCCTTGGAATCAATTCAACTTGATTCTTCAAACAAGACTTATGCAATTTGGAAAAAAATACACACCTTTTACTTGCTTTAAGGAGCTCGATATTGAAATTGAATTATCTATGTAATTGAAAATATTTGATATCTAAAACTCAGCCCTATAGTATCCCTCTGAAGCTTCTTTCAAATGCCACAGGTCTGACTTGATTTGGATTCTCCAAGACAAAGTTGTGTCCAATCTCCCACAATGACCTAATTATGGACTGGTTCAGTAGAGTGAACTTGTAGGACTTGTCACGTATCACTGTTTCGTCCTTTGTCTCTGAAATTGATATCCAAGAAACTACAGTCTGTGCACTTGCAACCACGTTTTACGGCACTCCAATCCAATGCCCAGAGAGAGAGTTATTGAAATTTTCCCACGGTCACCTCTTTGAGATGAAATTCAGAAGCCTGAAAAAGCACTATCTTCCATAGATCATATCTCAAAAAATATTTCGAACCAAGCTCTGAAATTTTTTGACGAATTTCCTCAGGATTTCAGCTTCGCACCATATGAATTTCAGATTTTGAACCTTCTTATAAAAAACTTTATAGCGAAAATTCCACGATGACCTGTTTAGGAGCTTGAAACAATACCTAACTTCCACAGATGATATCTCCGAAAATATTGCGAACCAAGCTCTGAAATTTTTTGACGAATTTCCTTAGGATTTCAGCTTCGTACCATATGAATTTTAGATTCTGAACCTTCGTAGAAAATTTTTTATAGCGCAAATTCCACGATGACCTGTTTAGGAGCCTGAAAAAAGACCTAACTTCCACAGATCATATCTTCGAAAATATTGCGAACCAAGCTCTGAAATTTTTAGACAAACTTCCTCAAGATTTCAACTTCGCACCCTAAAAATTTCAGCTTCTGAAGCTGCGTAGAAAAAAAAGTTATAGCGAAAATGCCACGATGACTTGTTTGGAGCAGCGAAACCCTAGAATCCAAAGCTCTGATACCAAATGTTGTGTAACCAGCTCCAAAAATAGAAGAAAAGAGATATGAATGCCTTATAAATAAGCAACTTCGAGGGGGAAACCTCCAGTACATTACATAAATGAACAATTCTTGGATGATACAATTTACAAAACCTCCTTTCTATATATAGGAGTCCATGGGGCCATAATGTAATCCTAGCCGACCTAACAATAATAATTTAAGGGCACAATAATAACAATATGGGGGTTACAAGGGTACAATAATAACAATAAGTGGGGCTACACTAACATAATAAGGGACTACCCTATTAATATAGGGACTTAACATTACATTTGTTTTTAGCTTCGGGGGCGCTGCCCTGAAACCCCCTACCAACGAGGGGGCATCCAAAAGGTCATTATTGCCCCCCCCCTGGTGGACCCCCCTAACGGCGATCAAACGATGGGTGGAGTTGTTGCTCGTTTAAGAATATGGGTCCAACATGACGATACATCTAAATAAGGAAGATAATTAGGTTCCACACCCAACAGTTATGGGTCAACCACACAAAACTATTTCCCTCGAAGTCCATTTTCTAAGTCGCACACCGTCAACATCACAATTGCCTCACAAGCATTACAAGGTATCTTTGTCCTCAAATTTTCATTGAACATGCTTATGGGTCAACCACACAAAGCCCTTACCATCCAAGTCCATTTTTGAGGTCACACACTGTTAGTATCACAGTTTGCATACAATCATTTCAAGGTATCTCTATCCTCAAATCTTCATTCATCATGGTTATGGGTAATCCACAAACCCTTGTCAGTTATGGGTTAACCATGCAAGACCTTTGTTTTCAATAGAGCTTTGTTTTGGATCATCCAGAAACCCATAGTTATGGGTCAGCCACACAAAACCATCATTTTCTCAAATTCAACAAAGGCTTCTGAGGAGGAACTTTGCCTTCCAAAAGGGGGAGGATTGATATGAATGGAAGTGGCATCCACCATGGTATTGACCCATGCTATCCACTTATGGAATCTACCCATGGTATTCACCCATGATAACCACAAATGGCATTTACCCATGGTATTGTAACTCAAAAAGACAATAAATAACAACCCTCTCTTTTTAAAGGAGAGATTGGTCAACCACAATGTAGTTGGAACTTCTTTTTATTATTTTAATAAAAAACGTTTCTTTTTGTGTTTTTTTGTTTTGTTTTCTTCTTCCGTCTTGGGATTCAAGTTTGTCAGAAATTGCCCCTCCCCCTCCAAGAACTAGATCATGATCATTAGCATTCAAGTTTCTCATAACTTATATATTTATGCTTTTATAATTAATAATAATCAAAATAATTTAAAACAAAGTCGTTTAACTTTTAAGAATTTTTTATTTTAATAATTTGACATATAACATGAAGATATTTGATACTTGGAATATGTTAGTACTTGTTTACACATTTACCACTCATTTTTTAATTTATATAACTACACTAATATTTAATTATTCACTATTTTATATCTAAAATCAATTAAAAAAAAATTAAATTTAATAAATTAAACCTAAACATTTGAATAACCTTTATTAGTCTAATGAGGAATTTTTGTACTTTCCATACTTGCCTCACCTATCAACATCAACATCGACTAAAACCTACCATACCTACCTAGCCATCAACATCAACCATCTTAAAACCTGCTTTTAAGTTTCCTACTAGTCAACTATAGCCTTGCAGCATTTCAAACGTGTATTTAACAAATGCGTTCGTGAGAGCAAATGGCCACTCCGCTTTACTTTAAAATTCTCTTCAAAACTATATGGCCATAAATAATTAAACAATTTTCACATGTTAGAAAGTTACATAACGTCAATTCTTACACGATTTGAAATTACAATTCGAGAAAAAAAAATAAAAAAAAATTAAGATATTTAATTCACCATGTTTGCGTTTTAAGCTTTTCAATATCACTAACAATGTGAGCGACCATTGTTTCTCAGTCTATAGTTGCATTAATGTTGTTGGGCAGTCATGGTTATGATTAAATTTAAATTTGTTTAAATCTAATTATAATTGTATATAGTTATAGTTATATTTAAATTTATTAATGAACACAACATTAATAAAGTTATAGTATGTATGTGGAGTGAGGTCCTTGTGGTGAGCTAAAATTTTCTAGTCTCGGAAAATGCTTGAGTATGTTTCAAAAATATAGATAATATACATGTGGAAAATTAGGTTTATTGGTGCTTGGAGCCCACAATAGTGTATACGATGAATGGTTTAGTGTTAAATAATAAGCAACTTCAAACTTGGAATAAATAACATTTAACTTGGTTATATTTTTTTAATGCACTACAACATAATGGGGGGTTTTAAGACAATTTTGGGGTAAATTGTCTTAAACTGAGACAAAATAAAACTTGTGTATTGTCTTAAATATTGTCTTTAAGCAGGTGTCTCAAATTAAATTGTCTTAAAATATTGTCTCTATAGAGACAATATATAACACAAGCATTTTTGTCTCTCCGAAGACAGTTTCATTTATTGTCTCTTATGAGACAATTTCATTTGTCCTTCCAAAAAAAATAGTTGGAATTTGTCTAATCCTATCTATTGTCTCTCTAGAGACAATATAAAACAATGAATCCAGAAAAATATCTCACCATTAAAATAAATCAATATAAAATTATTTAATTAAAAAAATCTACAATATCATTGAATAATTTATGTTAGGGTACAGTGGAATCGAACCACCAACCTCCTGCATGGCAGGTGCTCTTCCATTGAGCTAGCACCCTTTAAACAATTATGTGAGTTATGGCAGTCCTTGAAATTGTATAATAGGCATTGATTTTTAAAAGATGTTCAACACATAATGGCATAATCCCTGTAAAATATATAATCATGCAAGCCCCTATTTTTAACGTAATAAAAAAATAACTCAATGGAGTTAGCTCATTGTGACACCCTTGTAGCTTGGCTTGCACAAAAATGTACCTCCCTTTTTAGGTAAAGTTTCCTTTCTTGATGTTAAAATTGGCATCACTGTAGCATCTTCTATGGTTAAAGTGTTTGCTAGAGCTTCTTTCTAAACCCAAATCTCACAAACGTATCTAACAGAGCTGAGAGTAGGGTTCCATTTTTCTGGGTTTTTTTTGTAATCCACTATACTCCCATATTAATATCTTAGAAAAATGGTTACATTCATGGCTGTAAGGGTCCTGTCAAAGTGAAAACCAGACCTCAGACAATTTTTAAAGCTCAACACTATGTTGTCTGGGAAATTCCAAATGTATCTATTATAACCTAAGACCTTTTGCAAAGAATCTTCCAAATGTATCTGCTATAACCTAAGACCTTTTGCAAAGCATCTTTATACTGTACAAATAGAAATACTTATAAGTAAAACCAAAAAGCAACTGGAGCCAACAAATTTAACTAGGAGCTGGTCTGGCTAGGCTAACTTGGCTATAGATCTCATGCACCTCGGTCTTAATTTTCAAGCCAGCTCCCATTTCTTCTATAAAGATCGAGTTGGAGCTTGTTCCTGGGGATTCCATTGTGCCTGAAACCACAGCTGAATTATCCAAAGAAGCTAATCAATTTCTCTACAAGTCAAATCCACCCCTTGTTTCTACATTAATTACACATATAACTATTTTTATGATATGGGAAGCTCAATATAACAAAATTCAGCTGTCACAAAAATTCAGAGAAAATTTTGAAATCTAATGTCTGTCCACAAAACCAAATACAAAGATCATTTTATGTTCGACGGGTTGAAATATTGGAACAACTAATCTACCCCCTTCAACTTGAGCTTTAAAGTGAACAGATTCTTCCTCAACTTTTCCACCAGGGACACTTTATGTCTGCCCCTTCAACTTGAGCTTTAACATGAAAAGTTTCTTCCTCAACTTTTCCACCAGGAACACTTTATCTCTCCCAATAGACTGGTAAATGGGCTTCATAATTTCCATCCTCTGTAAGTTGCCCAACATCTCCTTTATGTAACTTGTGATGTTTCTTGGATGCCATATTTCCTTCTTCATTCACTGATTTTTTTTACTTTTCCAATGACATTGTCACATTGTCTTTTCCAGACTCTATTGTCTCATCCTCTTTTTTCTGTGCTATTCCTAACATGTTTTAAGTTTTTTCCATTCCTAACATGGACATGTGTTTTATCCTACAGATATGCGACTCATGAAGATTTTGTAAGAGAACACCACCCTATCAGCCCTTGTGGATGCTTTCTCTGTGGCTTTACTCCATCTTCTGAACCCTTTTCCTTCAACCTTTTTAACATGGATTGGTGCTTCTTTCCAAACACATGTTGTTTGTGAAGAACTTCCTTTGTGCTACAGGTAACATCACAAAGTGAACACCACCCAGGGATCTTTGGAGTCTTAGCTTCCATATATTTGATGCCTGGTATCTCCCTATGTGCCTTGTTGTTAGAATTTGGTTGCAATCTAGAATCTGAGTTCTTACTCAACCTGGACTTGAAAATAGAAGAGCATACCCAAATTATTATATTGGTTCAATATAAAAGTGGGATTGATCTTCCGATATGTTCCTTTAACACCATCATTTGGAAAATGCAACCATACACTATTGTTGACTTTAAACTGATGTGATTTGCAAATTATGTTGTGTGGCCTCTTGTACTTATAGAATCAATATGTCCTGGACCTACTAATTTATCTACTGAATTTTATAATAATAAAAAAAAATTACTATGTCTTGTTCTTTGGTCTATTTTGGGGCACTAATGTCAATTGTGCTTGAAAATCATTGTCAAGTGGTGCCAAAGGTTGAAAACCCAAATATGTCTAAGACGTAGTATGACCTATAGAGTTGTGAGGAAACATATTATAGGCATGCTAAATGAAAGCTACGTTTTCATCTTAAGCGCGAGGATGCACATAGCCATACATGCAAAGTACCTAAACGTACATTTAGTTGGCAACTTTGATTTAATAATCTCTTTGTGGGTGTCACATTGTGGATATATTGAGACAATTGTAAACTATGGTCCACAAATACTTCCAGAATGGTTTCTAAATTCAAGGTCTCAATTAGACATATGGATGTTGGCATCTAAAGTGTGACCAAGCATGTAGGAAGAACAGTTTAGCAACCTTTGATGTGGTAATAGACTTAATACATGGGACCATGATTGTCATCTTTAAAAAGTGATAAAAAAACACATAGACATAGACATAGACATAGACATAGACATAGACATAGACATGTAGACCAAATAGAAAATTCATAATTGTCGACCCCCATGGTTGTGAAAGGATAAGAAGAGGTATAGAGATACCCAATTTCTTGCTTAACAACTTGAAAATGTTGCAAGGAATATAGGAGCAAGTGTGAGCTTCAACATCATGTGACATGGAACACCAATAGAAATGTGTCTGAAGTGTTGCAAGTGTCTTGTTAATGCCAAAAATTCTTATAATAGTCAAGTATTTTACCTTCCAAATCAAACGTTATCATGGTTCTTCCTCGAAAACATGGAGGTGTACAAGACTGTAGAGAAAATTGTTTGATTAGTATAAGTAATTTCCCTATAAACCATGTTTGGGATTAGTGTAGGCTTATTGAAAATCATGATATATCAAGTATAGTGCATATAATAAACATCTAGTTTAGTAGAACAACTACCTAGTGTAGGTCAATATTGTTTTTAGCTGCATAGGTAGGAGGCATTCCTTACAATTCTTGGAACAAGTTTGAATAGCATTGTAAAGTTTCATAAGTCATCCAACTGCTTATTCTCATAAAACTTCTCTTATCATGTTGAGACTATTAGTGCTCAGAATTTTGGCATTGCTTGGAAAGTGCCACTTTATCCTGCAAAACTATATCCAACGCTTCCATTTTTATGAGTCTAGAAAACTTCAATGGAATGGTCCCTAAGAGATAATTCCAACTGATATTCATTGCAATTTCCAATCCTTTTATGCTTCCAATCTCAGAAGGAATGCCACTAGTCAATTTTTTCTATTCAAGTCTAGGTATTGTAACTTAGTGCAAAACAAAATCTCTCTTGGTATCACTCCAGACAAATAATTTCCATTCATTGCCTGTTTTTCCAGTGAAATGTTTCCCAATGTATAGGGTATGAACCCACCAACATACGCATTCATAAATCTAATACATGAATATTTTTTAGAAAACCAAGTGTTCTTGGCAGATTATCTATAATTTTGTTGCCATGAAGATCCAACATCTGAAGTTCAGTGCATCCTCCAATATCTGGAAAAAGGATTCCCATAAACTGATTATCTGCCATGTCAAGGAAGTCCAAATTTTCAAGTTTCCCAACCTCTTTTTGGATTTCCCCACTAAGCTTATTGTCACCCAACTGAAGCCTAATCAAAGCTTTAAAACTACCGATATTTGGAGAAATAGAGCCAATGAGATCAATTGAAAGAACAATCAACTTTGTGACATTTCTCAATTGGAATATGCTTGAAGGAATTTTTCCAATTAGCATATTGTTAGTAAATACTAAAATATAAAGCCTGAAGTACTTTGGAGTTACCTATACTGGTAGGATTTATTCCTTCCAAATTATTCAACCAAGCAAATAGCAACATGATATTCTTTATTTTTCCACTTGCATCAGGTATTTCTCTAGATATCTGGTTGCTACCAAGATGGAGTTGAGAAAGACTAGTGCAATTAACAAGGGAATAAGGTATTGAACTAGTACTATAGTTAACACTGAGTTGAAGATCAGCCAAATTCTTCAAGTAGCCTATTGTGTTAGGAATGCTTCTAGACAAAGCGTTCAGTGATAGGCCGATCACCTCCAAGCTTGTGCAGTTACCAAACTCTGATGGTATACTTCCTACCAAATTATTTTGCCATAGAAGAAATTTTTCCAGCTTTTGCAGCATACCAATCTCCTTGGGTAGAAAACCTGACAGACTACTTCTGTAGAGATATAGAAATACAAGTTCTAAAAAAGTGCTCAACCTAGGTGGATTGATCCTGATAATATATTTGTGTAAAGTGCAAGTGATTTCAGTTTTCTTAATGATCCAAACGAAGGAGGGATTGTTCCAGAAATCCTCGTTTTTGTAAGCCCCAAAATAGTAGGATTCTTACGGTTTCAAAGTTTAGGAGGCAGTTCACCTTCAATGTTTGGATTCCCACCTCCACAAAGAAATTTCAAGTTCTATATCCTGCCAAGCTCTGGTGGTATCTTGATTCTCACCACTCAGTTGGTTATCAAATATAAGAAAATCGATCAGACTGGAGCAATTGCCAAGATTTGGAGGGAGGGTTCCTTCAAGTTCGTCAGGGTTGAGAATAAGGGTCTAGAGATTCTTTAGCTTACCAATTTCAGAGAGTATACGTCCTATTAGTATGTATCTACATGACCACTACAACAGGCGGAAGCTAAGGCTAACCTCCCCAAAAGTAAAGATCTTTAATCTCTCCTTTTAAATTAAATTGGTTTGCAGAGGTGGATGAAATAAACTTCTATGATCTTTATCCTTGTTTTATTAGACTTACTGATGCAGTCAGTTTTCCCTTTCCTAGTTGAAAATTAAGCAAGTAACTTACAATTGTGACTTTCATAGTCTTGTATTTTTAATCAGTTCTATCCCTTTTTGAAATAAATAGTTTTAAATAAACATATACTATTATGGCATAGTTTACAGTTTGTCTATAAAGTCAATGCAATGAAGCAAAATGCTAAAACTATATTGACTATACTAAATGATTTCTTGCATATATGGCAACATTTCACATTTTCATTTTTAGCAGGGGCTTGGTGAATTAGTTGAGGTCATTTGAATATCATTTTTCTTTCTTTTGCTATTTCCAGAAGCTCAGGTTAGCGAGTTGAATAAAATTCTCTCTTTACTCACGAGTCACTGTAGAGCACTGATAAACATCGTACTGAAAGATGGACTAGTGGTCAAACGATTGGATATGGTGTTCTTAAATCTTAATTTGCAGAGTTGGACACCATATATCCTGTATAAAAGAGATATCTACATACAGTAGTATCAAATTCCAATTGAACTATGAAATCCTTAATTACTTATTTTTGATAATTTATTTACGTAGAGAACTCAGAGTTGCTTAATTTTTTTGAAAGACTTAAGATGAGTGCCCTCATATGTTTAGTTAATATTATTGTGGACAATGAAGATGTGGTATGGGAAATTTGGAATTCTTCATAATGTGAAATGCCCCTGTACAGTTCCTCAACCTAAGGAGATTGGAGTATATCAGGTATTTACCAGCTAAGGATGGAGTTAACATGTTCATTGTGGGAAATACCTTTGGACCATTAAAAACTAGGACCAAAACATGCCTTCTCAATCATGAAGTTATCTCATTCTATCCCCGAGTTTCTTACATTTTCTGAAAGACACAAGATGAGGGACCTCATATGTTTAGTTAATATTCTTGTGGACAATGAAGACGTGGCATGGGAAATTTGAAAACATTTCTTCATAATGTGAAATGCCCCTCTACAGTTCATCAACCTAAGTAGACTGGAGTATATCAGGTATTTATCAGCTAAGGATGGAATTAACATCTTCATTCTGGGAAATACCTTTGGACCATCAGAAATTAGGACCAAAAAAATGCCTTTTGAATCATCGGGTTATCTCATTCTATCCTTTTATCAGGGACAATATAAATATACTATCTTTATTAGTATAATATTTATATTTCTATATGGTCTAATCTTTATCTATGCTTGGAATTTTTCTCAGGGATCAATTCCTACATAGATTAGATTAGTATGGAACCACGATATCCATCGGCATCTATTTAATTAGTTTTTTTTTTTGAAGCTTCAGCGAAGTAATGAACCCAGAATTGCTTAAATTTTCTGAAAGACGCAAGATGAATGCTCTTATTTTGTTACAATTCTCGTGGATAATGAATATGTTGTACATGAAAGGTCATTTGAAAACATTTATTGATAATGTGAAATTCCCTTGTACTCTCTGTAAACCTAAGTAGACTGGAAGTGTTAGTTATTTACCAGCTAATGATGGGGTTTAAAAAATTCATATTGGGAATTGCCTCTGGACCATTTGATAGAAACTAGGACTGGAAACTGTCTTCTCATTTATGAAGTTATCTCAATTTAATTTTTCCTCAGGGATAATATACTTGGTTTACTAGTATAATCTTTACATTTATATACGGTCATGCTAATGTCATATTAATTTAGATGAAGACCTTGTACATTTCCTGTTTATGATTTACTAATGACTCAAAAAGTTCAAGATAAGATGAGATTTGGGATTCATAAAAATCAAGTTGCAAGGTTGTTACACATTCATTCTCAAGCATTTTATTGAGATGAATTTGCTTTGGACTTTGATGTTTTATCATGGTGAACTAGATTTTAGAACCAGACACATCCTTTGAGAATACATTTCATATCAGTAGAGAAAATAGAAGCTATACACATTCAATGTCATTTATATATGGACATTTGTTCAGGTGTAGTTGCAACAGAATGATTATATAATGTGACACAAGACACATCTTTGGGTTTTATAAATTTCATGATATTTTCTAACAGCTTACATATATACTCCATAACAAACAATGTGTGGCATAGATATGGCCAGAAACATGCCTAAAGGCCAAAATTATCTCAAATAGCTTCTAGTCTAAAGCAATCTACAGAGTTGTGTGCACTGTGTACGTACTGAATTATAAATTTCATGAAGGTTGTGAGAAAGATCATACCTGAAGGCATATGGTGTGGAAGGAAATCACAAGAAAATTGTCTCAAAATATTTTGTTGCTATTTTCTTTCACATGCAGCAAATGGAAAACATGCAAAAAAAAATAACACATCTTTGAATTAGAAGAGAAAACATAATTGGTAGTATAGATGTTGTCTTGGAGAAAAGGGAAAGTAAGAAGGGAAAAAAGGCAAAAGTAGAAGGAAAAAAGGACAAAAGTAGAAGGTAAACAAAAAAATACACATCTTTGTAGGGTACACGAAGAGTCCAAAGTGTACGCTCTTTGAATATATATATATATATATATGCTTTTGATTTCCTTCCACTCAATGTGCCCTCTGGTGTGATGTTTCTCACAACTTTTGTGGAGTCTTTGTTGAGTTATGCATGCCTATGTAGATTGCTTTAGCCTAGTTTAAGATATTTTTCCCTTGCCCATGATCTTCATCAAAGGTTTAGCACAATACAGATGTTGTCTTTGATGAAGATCATGGGCAAGGGAAAATTATCTCAAACAACATATTTAACTAGGCTAAAGCAATCTACACAGGCATGTATAAGTCAAAGGCTCCACAAAGTTTGTGAGAAACATCACACCAAAGGGCACATGGAGTGGAAGGAAATCACAAGAAAATTGTCTCGGAGTCTTTGTTATGATGTGGTTGTATGCTCGTGGCAAAATAAAATCAGGCAAAAGCTAGAAGACAAAAGCAAAATACACATTTTTGTAGGGCATAGTGAAGAGTCCAAGGTGCATAGGCTATTTGAATGAGGAAGTAAAAATAAGTCTTTGATAAATATTAAATATAATCTACAAGAAGTATCAGACTATATTGTTGTACCATGGCTTGTATTAAAAGATAATGTAAGAAAGGTCGCAGAAGTAAAGGAAAGCAATCTAAAACATGAAAATCTGACCAAACAAACATTAGCTGATGTTGAGGAAGCTAGTGCCAATAAGACAAACAGTAAAAAATCAGACCAAAGTTCAAGAGAATTCCAAATTCATATCTACATAAAGAATGATTATGGATTCAAAGTTCCAAGAACTACCTACAACTAGTGAAGAAGTCAAAAAGTTAATTAACCTACAACAGTCAACTGTATATCTAGTAAGTGTTGCTTTTGAGTATTGACTCAGATGAGTCTAACTCATTTGAAGAAGAGAACATAAAGCAAGAGTTGTAAAAATAAATTCCAGAGGATTATAACGAAATACAGATAAATCAGACTTGGGAGCATGTGTAGACTTTTAAGAAACTTTGCACTTGTTAAATGAATACAATTAGTTAGGCATAGGTGTGATATTTATTAAGTGGATGTCAAAAGTGCCTTCTAGAATACAATTTTTGCAAAGGAAATGTATATGCATTATAGCTCATATGGACTGAGGCAGACTCATAGAGCCTTGTATGCAAGCATTGATGACCACTCAAGGATAATTATTTTGGAAACCTGTCACATTGTCAAAAGAAAAGTGAAGGATGAAATATTGATTGCATCTTATATGTTGATGGCATCATTTCAGTGAATCCAATTTCCAAGAATGATGGAAGTGATAAAAGATGAGCTTCTTGCATGAAGCTTTTGAAATGATAGCTCCAATGTATTTAGATTTTCCAAGCTAAGTATGTAAGGAAGATATTGAAATTTGAAACATATTTGACATTGCTGATGATAAATCTGCAACAACTCCTATTGAAATGGATATGAAGTTATCGATTCTTAAAGACTCAAAGCTAGTGGATGTAACACTACACAGTAAATTGGCAAAAGTCTTATTTATCTTATCACTATTTGATCGGATTCAAACTGTATTGTTGGTGGCATGATATCATGATTTATGGCTTTCCTCAATAGCTATTCATTAGAAGTCAACAACATGGTTTTATGTATGTGTGCAAATATGACACTAAGCTACTTGATCTCACACCCATTTATAAATGATTTTGTGTTTCATTCCAAGACTAAGACGGTCATCATCCCTATCAGAAAGCAAGAACAAACCATGAATATTCACTTGATCTATTTCAGGTCTTAGATGCATAGTATTAAAAACTAGAATTGGTGGCTAGACTAGTCCACCTAAGAAACTAGGTTTCAAACTGGAACCAATCAAACTAGGACTGGTTAGATCTCAATGAACCAGTTTAAAAAAAAAAAAAATTAATGACAAAAAAATATTTTAAAGATTTAAAACCATAATTCCAAACCAATAGACACAAAATATGCAAAGTTTGTTCATATATATACCATGTAAAGGTGAATATATCAAAATGGCACCAAGTGCAACACATATAACTTTCCTATTGTCGATCAGGCCTAGAAATGGAAAATTCTATATAATATTATGGTTTGAGTTCTCTCCTGGAGTCTGAACTAACATCCAGTCTAGTCAGAAAACAAAATTTCCCAATTGGTCAGCTAGATACAACAATATGATTAGATCATAGATAATCAATCACACACCATCAGTTTACTCAAGCAGCAATAGGGATGTCATTCAAATAACTTAAGGATGACTCAAACCAGCGGAGAACATGTCTAAATAGTCAATAATGGTGCTCTAATATGCCCTATAGATCAAGAACATGGAATTGGCCTCTCGGCCTCTACCTATAGTTGAGAGAGGTTTGTGAATGTGGCAATTACCTAAAGAATAATTGGATTATAAAATCAGATGGAGCCCTACTGATTCCAGACTGGCTACCCCAAAAGTTCCACATAGGCAAGGGGAAGTTATCAAGCAAGTTTGAGTTTATTGAACACTAACCACCCTCCTCCACAATTATCAAATTGGGACCTAACTTCTGCAACCCACGATTACTGGCTATATGTAGACAAAATTATGAAATAAATTAGGGATGACTCAAACCAGAGGATAACATGTCTAAATAGTCAATAATGGAGCTCTAATATGCCCTATAGATCAAGAACATGGAATTGGCCTCTCGGTCTCTACCTACAGTTGAGAGAGGTTTTTGAATGTGGCAATTACCTAAATAATTATTGGATTATAAAATCAAATGGAGCCCTACTGATTCCAGACTGGCTACCCCAAAAGTTACACACAGGCAAGGGGGAGTTATCAAGAAATTTTGAGTTTATTGAACACTAACCACCCTCCTCCACAATTATCAAATTGGGGCCTAACTTTTGCAACCGACAATTACTGGCTATATGTAGAAAAACTTATGAAACAACTGTCAATTGGGTGTATCTTAGGTGGTTGAGAGGAATGATTGACATGATAAAAAAATTTGTAATGACTTTGAGCATTGTTGATTTTGAGTTGTTCCTAGAAGACCAAAACATGTATAAATTAGAAAACAATTCTAGAAATGTAAAGTTGCCTATAGTAATTTTGGTTCTTTTTCTTCCAATTCTAGGTTGGAAAAGCTCTGGGTTTAAACGTAGTTTCATGCGTTTTCAGCACCCATGTTCTCATAATGTATTAGGAGCTCTTTACTGACCACTTAAGAACTTTACAGCATCTAGAATTTTATAGCAGCTCATATTTCAGCATCTAAGCAACACATACCAATCTTTAAACAAAAAGGGGAACCAAGCTTGGGAGCTCTGCACTGGCCACTTTAATTTTACAACTCTTATCCCACCATCTAAGCAACATACATCAATCCTCAAGAAAAAGAGAGAATAGAGCTCAAGCGCAGAGGGGGAGACTGCAGGCTACTGGTAACTGTGGCAAACCCTTTCCCCTCATTATTTTTTTAAATTTTGTATTTCTCATCCATTCATACCATATTGGTATTCAACTTCTCATCAGATTTGAACTACCAACATCTTGTTGGAAATTTCCACCTAAAAAGGACAACCATCACTGGAAATTGCCACCTAATGAGGGCAATCCATTGCTCGACCCTTTATGCAAGAACAACCAAGAACTCAAACTCCAATTAAAAAAAACCCAAAGCTAATCATACAAAAACCCTCTTCTCCCGAACTCCCTCTATATAAAGTCAATTCCAAGCATACTTGCAAAGTGCTAGGCCAGAACCACTACATTTTCTCCTCATGACTCACTCAAAATGCATCCTTTCTCTCACAAACAAGAAGAAGATGACTCTGCATTATGTGTCCATGGAAATCAATAATTAATGAACACCGACTTCTTATGGAAAAACTGTTAAACATTTCAAAACCTCAAACAAGGAAACAGAAGACAACAAGAAAACTGAAGGCAAATCAAGCTAGAATACCTTAATCCTATTGAAGAACTCCTTCTTTCCTTTAGGCTTAGATGATGCCATGGAGCTATTCTTAAACAAAAGGCAAGCACTTAAACTGAGTTGTATTCAATCTGGGTGCATTGCATCCCCCTCAGGTAGCCAATCTCTCTGCAAAATTTCTGCCACCAGTCCTCGTAGGCGGTTTATGGCCTGCCCAAAACCTCTCATCGGCATCAATCCAGCTATAAAACCACCTAAAATACTAAAAGGATCATTATCCTTACTGCTCCTAATACTGATTTTTCTGCCATTAAAGTCCACAGGTGATGAGGGCTTCAAGGTTTGTTCTTGGCCCTGCGGGGTTTCGATCTACGGTCCTGTGAGAAGCTGAGAGAAGGACCGGGAACTTAATTCCTCTGCCGTCATAGAGGCAATAAGCATTGTTGGCCTAGCCAAGGGACCCCAATCTGAAGCCCCATCTATTATTTTCTTCGTTCCCGCCATATATTTCGCAGCAGTTTCACATACCAATCACCCTTTTGAGAATCAGAACCCAGAAGAAAGTTAGGACTAAATCAATATGTATCAAGGGACTAAGTCACTATGTATCAAGCAATTTAGATTAAGTCAATAATTTAGAAAACTAATATAAAGATGAATCATGAGAATGAAGTGGTAATATAAAGATCACGTGGTTAGTCAAAGGTCAATTATTAAAATAATTCATGTTTTTGAAGTATATAGATTTTCTTTCCACTAATAAAGATGGTAAGAATTTGGTAGAAAATTTAGATATAAGTAGAGTCTACTACAATTCATGGCTTATTCGTGGTGAAACAATATATTTTAAAGGTTTTGTTTGGTTCATGATCAACTTAAATAGTAAAAAGAAACCAAGTAAAGTTGTAAATCAATAAGAATTTTAGCTCTTTTTATCATCATATATCAACAATTAGAAACAAGTTTGCTATAAGATTAGGTAGTTCTTTAAAATTTATCTAGTGTCATAAAATAAGCTAATAGCTTGGTAATGATTTGGTAGAAATTTTAGGCACGGGCAAAGTTCTACTATGATCTAAAGCTCATTCATAGTGGAACAATGCTTTTACAAGTTTTTCCAAGTTCTAGCTCAATCCGTATTGTCAAAATTTCATTGTGGTTTTGGATGAATGAGAATCATGACTATCTGTGTTGTCAAATTTTTCTCACTATAGGGAAGTTTACTGGTGTATTAAATGGCTCTATGATATCACCCATAACCTCCATATTCACAAAGTGAACATGGGTGTTTAATAAACATGTAGTTATGATTGAGATCTTTATTATGCACCTAAGTGTTTACTTAATCAGGCATTGTGTATGGCATGGCATGTTGATACATACTCCAATGAAATTGCATTAGTTTTGTGTCACCATGCAATCATTTTTGCACTAGCTACAAAGTTCCAACACCTACAACAACAACGGATAATCCTACACCAATGTCGAGTTCCCTACGTGGTCATCTCATCTATGGTTTAATAAACCCATGGTACTATAATGATCACCAATCAAGTATGACTAGGGGAATTGCAGGTCCATGCCAATGTCAATGGTCAACTTGGAATAAGATAATTCCTATGAAAGTGGTGATCAAGTTTGTAAATTGTGCTTAAGATAAGGTGCTTATAGTCACTAAGTGATGGTTGTAGTTACAAGGATAAGGTTTTGGTGTTATAATGCAAGGATTATAAGGACTAAGGGCTATGAAGGCTAAGCATTGTTGGAAATATGGATTATAAGGTTAGGGGTTTTAATGCAAGGATTATAAGGACTAAGTTTTTAAATATTAGGGATTATTTGAAATATGGGTTATAAGGTTATAGAAGGGGTTTTAGGGTTTTAAAAGAGATAGGGATTAAAGGATATAAAATCTAGGGTTTATGATGGTAAAATGTAAATAGATATAATGGTTATAGTATTATGGTTATGGTTTATATGTGTTAAGGAGTATAGTGGTCAGGTGTCAATGATTATATGTATTACATGTTAGAGAGGTAAATCCGTTTAGGGGATAAGGGTTGTAATCTTTAGGTATTAAGTGTGGCAAGGGTTATAAGGATTGGGTCTTATAAGTTTTAGAGGAATTAGGGCTTAGGATTAAAGTTCATATGAATTAACAATAATATAGGTTATATGTTAGAGGGATTAAGGACTATAGGGTTGTTGACAGGGCAAAAAGTCCACCTTGCCAACAAGGGGGAATTAACTCTATCGTGGGTCCCAACTAGACCAGCTTTCATTTGGAATGGCTAATCCCAATGAGTTTTAAGGATTGTTATAAGGGTTAGGGAATAATGAGTTAGTGGTTATGGGATTAGGGATTAGGGGCTTAGGGGTTAGAGGAATAGGGGCTTAGGGGTTAGAGGTTTAGGGTTTAGGGGTTAGGGGAATAATGATTTAATGGTTAAGGGGATAGGGATTGGTGGCTTAGGGGTTAGGGGATTTAAGCGCATTTAGGGGTTAGGGGAATAATGAGTGGGATTGGACAAGGATATGGGCCAATTAAGGATTCCACAGAGGCGGTAGTGAAACCCTAGCCACAAATATCTTACATTACTATAGCTCATGGTGGTTAAAACCAAGCCAATTTAGTAATTGGAATGGATCCCAAGGCTTTTGGAGATGCTAGACAAGCAATAGAAGATGGTCGAGCATATAAATACTACCAAGAAATCTTCAAGGCTTTTTTGAGATGCCATACAAGCAATATAATATGGCCAAACCTTGACCCCATTGTCCTACCCCAACGTAGGTTTTTGGAGATTCCAAACAAGCAATAGAAGCTGGAAAAACCCTGACCCCATTGTCCTGCCCCAACAACATATGTTGATGCGGTTAAACCTTGACCTCGTTGTCCTATCCCAACAACATATGTTGAAGTGAAAGTTGAATTGACTAAACAAAAACATTGCAATCAATGACACAACACTTAATCAAACTAATATATACTAGATTCCTAGGTTCAAACCCTCGCCCTTCAATTTCTAAGTCCCTTTCTCGTGCTTGAGCTTGGCAGCCATGACCCATATTTTCCCTTCAAAAGCTGAAACACTGCGATCTTCACTGAAAATCTGTGTACCAATTCCACAATCCCAAGTTTTGTCAAATCGTCAGAGCCTTTGGAAGCCCTCACCCCGATACCTGCATATTAAAAACCAAACTCGAACTTTGATTTGAAGCGGATCTCTATCGCATCAGTCAGACCCTCAGAACCGTGCGAGATCCAACGTGATTGGGCATTTTAGATATAAAAACAATGGCTCCCGCGAATTTTTTTGGCCTGTTGGCCGGTCGGGACTTTATGAGCCACATAAAACACACCTCTGATGTGGGAGCCAGGATTTGGGTTGCTGTAGAAGACAGAGACTTCAAAGAATACAGAAGGTGATGAATCTGAAAGCTTCAAGGCGAGGGATAGGGATTCTGGGTTAGGATATAACCACACCTTCACCTGTGATGGGTGGGTTGCCTCAACTAGGGTCAGCTTGCTCGCCTACATAACATCCCTACAATATATTCCCCTGCTCTTGCAAGTTTGCTATTACCTTGCTCTTACAAGTTTGAGGACCATCAGTTTGAGGGCTTCTTAATTCCCGATCTTCCCGATTTCTGAAATATGTCTTCGTGCAATTTTTTTGGAGGCAAGGGATTGAACATTTGGAGGAAATCATTTAAAAAAAGCTTCTAAAAGCTGTATTCTAATGAATTTTTTTTGGGGGGGCAGGGGTTGTCCATCAATGCCTCCAAAAGTTACATTGTCATGACCTTTCAGGGTGATTCAGGGATTCTAAGTTGAGAACAACAAATACCATGAATAGACAAAGAATCCAATGAGTTGAAGAGCTAAAAGACATACCACCCATAATGAACCTTTTCATCCAAATATTATTCTATGTTGGGCCACAACAAAACCTTTCGATAGAAATTGCATGTAGCCTACTACTACAAAGGAAATTCAAACCACAACTTTTTGTTCCACTTCTAATTTTACCCAAAATTACCTCATATTTAAAGGTATTGCCATATATTTTACCAAACAAAATTCAAAAAATAGATATCCTTTAGAGAAATGGGATCATAAAAAAATAAAATGAACGATGCATATTAACACTAGAAAATTTGGCCCAATTTCCTACAGCAACTTCGTTTCTATTCCGACACATAGTCGTCACAAGAGCGACAATTTGAGCATGGACAAAATTTGGTTCACCATAACTTTGAAATTCTGATGCCTTGAAAAAGTGTCGCAATACCGACACTTTTTCCGTCGCTTCCAAACAAGCATCGCTCTTCCGATGTTTCCCAAACTGTCACTCTTTCGACGTTTGTAAAGTGTCACCATTCCGACGAAATGTGGTCCGATGTTTTGAACGTCGCTCTTCCGACGTATCTAAACTGTTGCAATTTCAATGCCGTACAAAAGTGTCATAAGACTGGCGTGTTGCAAAGGTGTCACAAGACCGACGCTTTCCAGAAGCGTCGCAATACTGACAACAGGAAGAACTGTCGAAATTCCGACGAAATGTGGCCTGACGTTTTGAACGTCACTCTTCCGACGTCTTTATGTTGTCGCTCTTCCGATGTCTTTATGTTGTCGCTCTTGCGACGTCTTTATGTTGTCACAATTCTGACGCCGTACAAAAGTTTCACAAGACTGACACATTGCAAAAGTGTCACAAGACCGACGTGTTCTGGAAGCGTCGCAACACCGGCGCTTTCCAAAAGTGTCACAATACCGACGCCAGGAAGAAATGTCGCAATATCGATGGACGTCACAAGACCGAAGAAAATGGAAATCATTCAAAACTTCAGAAGAGTGATGGTTACAAAGCATCGGTATACCAACGACGGGTTCGTTTAAAAAAAAAAATGAAACTTTAAAACAGGACAGTAAATCTCCAATATTTGTTATCACAATAAGAAATAAATGATCAGTGATCACGTCAAATTTTCCTCGTAGCGTGACGAGTCTAATAAATTGTATTTTAAAGGTTGCTGACCAGTGACAACTGCAGCATTGAAGGAAATGCATTAAAGAAAATTAATGAGGCTACGAACTCCAAGCCAACTAGCAACAACCCTGATAATTTTCCTTACCAACTTCCAAGTGTTGACTTGGGCTTCAGACTCCAGAGCTAAGAATTTTATTTTCATCGTGTTGGAGAACCTGCAGAGCAACCTGCAGCAAAAGAGAAATGAGAACTGCAACCTGCAGCAAAAGAGCAATTCCTCAGTCTCACTGCTCAGGACTCGGAGTCATTCCTTGCTAACACGGTATGTGGAAATTTTGATAAGATAACTTTCTTCACCCTTGTTTTTACTAAATTTATTCTTTTGAAAAGGGCCTGGTTCCATTTCAGAAATTTTCAACTTTCGACTTCTAGAATTTGTACATATGATTTTTGGACTAAGGTTTTGTTATTAATGAGGAGATAGTGTCTTGGTTCTATCTGTATAAAATAATTGCCTCTTTTTTTCTTCATGTTCAGGGTTTTTGATTTTATCAAACCCTATCTCTCTTTTAAGCATGCCTGCAAATTAATATATTCCAGGAATGTACACAATTCCAAGCTTCATGTACAACATATTGTATCAGCTATAATTTAACAGGTGAGCTGCATGCCCCTATAGTGTTACAGATTACAGGGCTTCATTTGGAGAATAAATGATAAGCTTGACAAGTAAATAAATGTGGCAAACAATAGGTTTATAGAGAACCACACTGCAAAAAAACTTAAAAACAAAAAACTGATCAACATCTACAGATAAAAGATAACCAAAGACCTGAATGCTTAACATTTATGAACTTTGGATGCCCAGAACTTCCTGTTCATGCATTTTCTTTTGTGCTTCAACTGAGTCTGCAGCATCTGCCTGCATTCGATCTTCTTGAAATTTGGCCTCCATCAATTCCTTCTCGTCTTTGGCGCTCAATTTATTCACTTGTTTGTCCATTCAACAACATTGAAATATGCAATTAAAACATTAAAGATGATGCCAATTCTATATTTAGGATTAATTAAAGCTTTCACCTGAGAGACAATGAAATATTTTACATACTGAAAACCCTCCCACACACTGGTGCCTGAATCCAAAATGCCCTTCTTCACTTTACTTCCCACAGAAATACTATGATTATTATTTTCGCTGGTTGGGCCGAGTCCCTTATTGTTCTCCATTTTCGATGGTTCGTGGATCCAAAATTTGTTGGACCTCCGCTCTTTCAACCTCCAGACAAAGGAAAATTGGGAAAGTAACGAGGAAAAGTGTAGTGAAAAAAAATGGAGCACGTATATGCATGAAATATCGATGTGGCTTCACGCTTGTAGTTGTTGTCTATTAAATTTTGAATTAATATCAAGGAGCTTGACTGACCTAAAATTGTAGAGTATACATGGCATTTCCTACTACCAACTGTTTGGATCGTCCAAGCTTGTGCAATGATAAATCCATGGAGGTCAAATGATACATAAAACATATTGTTGTCCACACCTGAATATAGTTTTCACTCATCAAGTGTTGTTTTGTTGAACATTTTGAGCAGTGATTATATGCCAAGTTACAGAGCTTGTGAAAAACTCTGTTGAGATTTCTACTCACTATATATTTATATTTAGATCATGGATAAACTGTTACAACTGCATATCTACCATTACAATATGTGGTGTTATAGCCTTATAGGTATAATTTCCATGGATGTAATGGGAAGAAGCTTGATATGCAACAAAGGAATTCTCCATGCAGTTACAACACTACTAGCACCTGCTCCTTTGAAGCATTTGGCCAAAGTGCCATATAACTGTTAAAAGAACAAAATCATTAGCACTTAATCTCCCAAACATTATATGGCACATTTATAAACTTGTTCTAGAACAAAAAATTAGATGGCAGAGCAGGGTCGATTCACCCATTGATCTAAAATTTTAGTCGCATCTTTCAAGAGCACTGATTTATTCTCATGGTTTGCAGGGATATAAAATGTGTTTCCATGCAACCAAATTGGAAACAACACCTTCAGTAAATCCGAATTTTAATCTATAACAATTCAAGTTTTTTAGATCAAACACAAACTTGGATACCATCAGTGGGTCCCTTAGGTATGATAGACTACATTCGATTCGCCATTGACAACCACTATGAGTAGCAAATAAATGCAGAGATTCATTAATGCATCATATTTATCTCTGGATACTCCTCTTCTTTTTGCCATTGCAGTAATTCTACATTCAGTGAAAGACCAGTAATTTCCATTAAAATGTGACTGGTAGGAAAGAGACTAGGGCACAACTATTTAGGGAATCTATCCAGATTCGTAATCTATATAGCCTCGGAAGGATAATAGAGAAATAGCATTATATGCCCATCTTGATACGCAGTCCTTTGCAACCTGTGCTATCTTGGATCAATTTTATGGCCAAGTCAAGGGACTATTCCAATTATTTGAGATGTGTAATTAGTGGAAGTATTAGCATTCCAAAAGAGTTTTAATAGACAATAGAAAAATTTAAGCAATCCAAGATGGAGCCTCCTTCACTATTGTATATGTAAAAGTTTTTTATTAACATAAATATTGATGGTTTTCTCTTTCTGAAAATGAAATGTAAAAATAATGTATTGTGGTCAATTGAAATGATTTTTTTTTAACCTTTTCATCATGGAAGGACGACATACATATATGCCCTTCTAATTGAAATTAAGACCTGCCCTTCAAATTTTATCACTGCTCACGATGAGAGTGGGTTTTCAAAACTGCTCAAGGCCAACTCTGAGACTAACGCTCTGACAAATAGAGATAGACTCCTAGAATTAGCTTAACTTCTGAAACTAACTATCTCTTAAGGTGCCCATTAATCATTCGAGAAGTTATATTTTCTCTACAAATTAACTAAATTAGCTCAAATATGGATAATTTCATAGGGAAATGAAACATGAGACCCCCCTTTAAATTTATTTATGTACAAAAGTTGTCTTGGGCCTAATGCCCCTACATCAGATAACATAGTGAGGGGCTAAATTTCCAGAGCTTCCATGCATTTGTAACATCTTCGGAGCATTTTCATGTGGTTTAGCTACCCTTGTCACTCAAATTGATAGTAGATTAAAGATGACAGATGTTTTCAGCGTAACAAGAGCCATTTCAGGTTTCATTGGAAACATTATTTAGAAAACACAGTTTGTGCAATCAATCTTCATACCGAAGTACCATATATTCAATTTCACAATGACCTAATGTCATCATGTACTCAACAAGTCAATTGTTGCAGTGTCATACAACCTCAAGCCTCAAACATCTTTACAAGTGAGCATTTAAAGTCTGATCTAGAACAAACCTGTTAGAGATTTTACTGAAATCAAGTTACATTCTAATGCTCATTTAATATATAGATTAAGATTCTAAATCTATGATGTTACTATTGTTGCGAGAATTTTTATTGTACTTGTGCCATACCCAACTCCACTAATAGTAATAGCAATTTTGAATCATGATCAGTCTCCATCCATGGGATTTTAATGGCCCTTAGATGTGAGATTCACATGCCAAATTGAATCATTTCATAGAATGACTCCACTTCATATTACTGCCTTTCAGCTATGGCTGAGTATCAATTTTACCAATTTGGCCAGCACTTGAATATAATCCTAATTACATAAAATTTAAAAATTTGAGTCTAACCCTAAGTGCATAAAATTTTGCAAAACCCACTTACGCAACATAGTCTAGGAGGGGTTAACATGCATATGAAGTATTTAAACATTGTTGAGGACTAAGAATAGTTGGACTTTGCCAACTAACCAAACTCACTTTTGACCACTTCTAGTAACTTTAGCCTGTAGATGCTCTCATAAAAATAAAGCAGGTGGTCCAATAAAAGGAAGGGGACTGGTTTCATGTTTCATTCCATTTTTTTTGTCAGCTGAAATCTTTCCAAGAAGAATAAATCTACTGAAGCATGAAACTGATTTTTTTGTTGCCCCAAGTACCACTGATATACATCAAAATGTGTCATAGTTTACTGTAAGCCTCTATTGAGAGTGGGAAGCACTAAATCCAAGTAATTCCCCTCATCCCTAAAAAGACACCTCTAAATATAACTAGAAATTTCAAATATTTAGTAAAGGAAAAGTACAAAGATATAAAAGATCTCTGTTGAGCCAAAAACCTGTGCATTCACAACAAAACTGGGATGGATAAAACTTAAAAGCAATTATGGACTTTGAAAAAAAATTATCTTATGCATAAAAAATGAAAGAAGCATTGGAATACTACTATGTTTACAAATTTAAGGACAGGCAGAGTGAGTCTCCACGCAACACAATTTCAAGTGGAGACCCTAGATCCTTGTACCCACAATATCAAGTGACTTATAAAATGATTGCCAAAACAATGCCTTTGTTATGCATGTAAGAACACCACCTATATAATGAGGGAGATGTAATATTGTCTGAGAAGCAGATTTATATAGAGTGGTCCAAGATTGTGTATTTATGGAAGATACAACTGATTTTGGCATGAAACATGTATCCAAGATTTCAATGTTCCTTATTTCAGAGCCCATTGATGATTTACCATGAAACCTAAACTTTCAAAACAAACACATTGAAATCACAAGATCTCCATCACGAATATCATAAATATTAACTGCCTTTTGGGCACTGGCAGTAGATACCATAAGAGGCCCACATGGCCTGTACCACCAATGTTGATTCTCTAGCACAACATTTGCAAAGCCAAAATTTCTCCTTGAGACATCCCTCTCTGCCAAAACTAGAGAGATGGTACTGGACGTTGAAGTGAAGGCCTCTGATTCAGTATGGAATGCCATAATTTACTTATTATAAAATTCCCATGAACAGAAACCTGAGTCCAATGTACAACTTGTAGATGCTGCCACAACATATTTACCAGAGCGACCATCTGAACCAAGTGCTCTCATCAACCAGCAATCACCCCACATGTTTGGGGTAAGCCCATATGGAGCTTTATATTCAACCTTCTCCTGGAGATTGGAAAAAAACAATACTGAGTATTACTCATACATCAACTGCCCTTTATGTTAAGGGAAAATTTAAAGAGTGCATAAATATTCTTGAAATCCCAATCATAGTTTCTAGAAAATTTCAACATTTTTTGAAATGAACTACATCCTATTTAAACTACATCAAATATTTAGGCAAATCATTTTTTAAAAATAGAAATTGGTGAATTTTATTTCAAATATAGAAATTTAAACCATGAGAATAATCTAACCCCTAGGCTTTTCCCTATTTCTAATAGAATTTCCAAAAATGTATAAATTATAACACCCATAAACCCCAAAATTAAGTACAATAATTAAAACCTCCACACCTATGAATTTGCTATATCGTGAAAAGAGCAGCATCCATCATCATGGGAAAGCAAAACCGATTCTCCTTCTGATACAAACCATCCTGCAGTAGATGTCTTATGGCTGAGTTGATTCAATCGATCACAGGAAACCTCTTCATTTTCTTCAATATTGCCAAAATGCTCTATCTTGTTTTATAGATCATCATCAAAGTCCATATTTTCATCACATTGAATTAGTTGGGGTTCATTAGGATCAGGTCCAGTGCCTATTGCAGATCTCCGGACATCCAATCCAATATTGGAACTGCCATACCCGTTCCCATTAGATATTGTAAATCCTACTTCTGGCTTTAATTCGGTAAGTTCAAGTGCACTAGAACTGGATTCAGTTGATTTAGACTTGGTATAGTTGTCCTCTGATTTGTATTCCGATACAACACTATACTTGTGCTTCAACGTAGACAGAAATTCTGTAGCAATGGGATATTCATCTATGGGGCTTATGGATCTTCCCTCAAAAACATCCCGAATATCTGATTCATTTTCATTCAACTGATCATGCAAATCCACCCTCATCTTCAGCACAACAAGCTGAACTGAAGGCCGTTTTTTCAGCAATTTATGGTGGGGGTAAAGCCTGTCTTCTAGATCTTGGCTATTTAAGTGTTTAATTGGTTTTTTTAGAGACCTGACCATAGAATCAAATGAATCCTGCGAATCCTGCGAAATAATAAACAATAGTAAGGCCATTATTTATTGGTTTGAAATAATAAAAAACATGCAACAAACCCACATAATTAGTAAATTATTTAAAGACAATAATTCCTACATATTAAAATATAAAGTTATAACATACCAGCTCATACTCGAACATAACATCTGTGTCAATATTCTTCTTTTGTATCTTCTTGATCTTCATCCAACTGATCAACATCTATACCAACATCTAATTTAGAAATGGTGTTGAAATGATCGACCATGTCATCATCATCATCAATTATGTCATTTTCAATAATATCCTCATCGACATCATCATCAATAATTGTTGCCTCATCTCCTATGCCCAGTTCATCTTCTAATATATCTTCTTCGTCTGTCAATGCATCTTCCTGCTCATCTGCCACTGCATCATCTTCTTCTTGATCAATATCATCTTCTTCCTCTACAGTATACTCTACTAGCCTTCCTCTTGGATCATATCTAATAGAAAATGACCATTCCTTCTCACCTGGAACCTTTGAGTAAAAGACTTGTTCGCATTGGCTTGGAAAAACATAGCGATCTTTTCCTGCTTCAAACTGCGATGTTTTAACCATTGGAAATCCATTGTCATGTTGAATAACTGTTCTATCATCATCATGTACATTCATTCGTAGCCTATACCATTTGACATCGAACAAAACTATTTTGAAGGAATTAAAGTCACACTCAACTATATCATCTAAGAACCCATAATATATATTTTCAGATTCTCGAGGATGTCTGTCACTCCTGGAGGAAACATTAGTGACCTGGAATACTGCAGTTATCCCACTATCAGAAGTTTTCCTGTTATCATCCAACCGTTTAACGTGAAATTGACGACCATTGCACCACATAGCCTTGTGGTGTTTCAACTGCAATATGCCAAACATGAAAAAGATGCATTCTCAATTAATAATTAATCATATAATTTACACAGCATGAAAATTAACTAAAAAATCAAACTTCTTGTCACATTATAAATATAGTATAAAATAAGTAATGAATAAAATAGGTGAATTAATTGCTTACCTTTCTATCTTTCAAACCATATGCTAAATCGATTTCCCTGTCCGTAACGTTCCCATCTCCACTACGATACGCTTCTCTAATCAATTCAGACAGTAGTTTCCATGATAACCTACCGTCATTACGTGCTTTACATGTTTCAATCCATTCACTCATCCACTCAAGATTGTTTGCAATGTATAAAAGTAGTGCCTCGTAATCTTGAGCACCTGAATAAAAATACAATAATTCACCAATATTAATAAATATTACTTATAACCATGGTAAATTATATTAATTAATAAACTATGAAAGAATACTACCTAAATGAATATAATGATCATATACATGATGTAAAAAAATGAAACATTATATGTATTATACATAATAAATCTTTTACCTCTCACTTTCTTCATTCTACCTTTTCCCAACAGGTGCTCCACTTCAATTTTTTTGATGGAGTTCACATGCCAAATGAAATCCACCACCTTCATGGCTGGTGCAGCTAATTTAGGAAGATAATGACTAATATACACCATGGATTGATATACCACATATCCCTCCACCATAGAACCCTCAGGTCGTGCTCTTTGTCTAACCAAAGCCTTCAAGGATTTCAGGTGCCTCTCGACCATCCACATTGACCTTGTGTGTACTGGTCCACACATTTCAATCTCCTCAACTTGGTGTATCAAGTACTATTCTTGTGCATTGAAAAATGTTGGAGGTAGATACTTTTGCATTTCACACATTAGCCGAGGAATTTCTCTCTTCCAATACTTTATTTCATCTTGATGGATTTCTTTCAATGACAACCATCTGCAAATAATTATGCAAGGTTATTTCAATGAAACATAATATATATTTCATTACAAGTAAATTAATACATCATTTCATCAAGTACGAAAATAAATTGTAGCAATTAGATTTTGCATATAAATCAAAACTACTTACCTCATGTATTTACTAAGACCATATATAATTTGTTTGACATTGTTGTCGAAGTCGTTTAGGAGAGATATAGGTAGAACATACTATAACAATAAAAAATGAATCATTATTGGTTTCAAAATTAAGTAGAACAAAAGGAAAATTTAAAATATGTATTCAAGAAATAACATAAAAAAACATATACCAAAAAATTTACCTTAACAAAGGTATGCCAATCATGTGTTTTCACCCCACTGAAGTCACCTTTCTTCATTAAGATATTATTTATGTTTGAAGCAAAACCTGTTGGAAATTTAATTCTTCTAAAGACCTCTTTTACATCATTGCTTTGTTGTTTTGTTAATAACCATGGAATATTATTATAATTTTGACCTCTATTTTTATTTGATCTGTCGATCACACTTTTCATTGCATGATTCGAATTCTCAATGTCAGCACAAATTTTGTCAATTTTATCTCTATCATGTGCACCATCTATGGTTTTCCATAACATTTCTGTCACATTCTTTCTGACATGCATTGTATCAAACAAATGAGCTATTTGTAGGTCCTCATAGTAGGGCAACCTTGAGAATTGAGAAGGATAACATTTCATTCCAGGTGGAAGTACAATATTAGTACCTTCACCGCGACGATGACCTTGATATCAAAGAATAAAATAAATCAGAACAATATTAATTATAAAATACAATAAAATAAATTCATTAGTTAAAAAAAAAATTCCAAACATTACATAAACAAATAATATATATATATATATATATATATATATATATATATATATATATATATATATATATATATATATATATATATATATATATATATATATACATAAATAACATACCAAATTACTTACCTATATTTGTTAATTCAGTTTATATTCCGCATCCACAATCAGGCTCTTCGTGTTTTAATAGGGTTTCTTTCTTTATCATTGAAAAGATGTTTTTCAGTAGTAAAATTTATGGTTCCTAGAGGAAGTTGCCTAAACTCATCAAACACCATCTTTCTTAGTTCAAATAATGACGATACTTCATTTTTAGGGCCACAACCGCAGCATGTGTTCCATCTTCTTGCTTGAAGACCCGTACGATGGATCAATAACAATTAATATACTATGAGATCATTTTTAAAACATGCAATATGGTATATCTAATTTAGATAATTATGTATTATATTAAAGTGCAACGAAATATTACATACCACAAACATGTGTTAGTCTTGGGGCATCATGAATTGTCCATACAAGAATTCCACGACATTGAAATCTCTTCTGCTTGATTGGTTTAGTGATGTCATACATAGTGATGCCATGCCATAACTGTATTAGCTCATCGATAAGAGGCTCAATATATACATTCATATTTTTGACCTGGTACTTACCTAATTGTTCAAAATTACGGTACATAATAATTACTACCATGATATATGTATATATAAGTAAGTAAATAAATAAAATATATATTTATGCAAACAACGAGAGAAATGAAAATGTTGCATTCAAAGAAATAATGTATCAAATACCTGGAATAATCATAGTCAACATTATGTGCTCCCTCTTTATTGACATCCAAGGAGGAATGTTATTGTTGATAACGAAAATAGGCCACACTGAGTAAGTATATCTAAGCTCTCCGAATGGATTAACACCATCAGCTGCCAATGAAAGCCTGACATTACGAGGTTCATTTTTAAAATCTACATATTTTTCCTCGATTTCTCTAAATGCAGAACCATCTGCAGGCATTCGAAGAACACCATCTCCACTTCTATTCTTTGAATGGTAATCCATAAACTATGCTATGTTGTTACACCTGAACATTCGCTGCAAACGTGGAATTATGGGAATATGATGAAGAACCTTTTGAGGCACCTTTTTGGTTAGTTTATCTATTCGATATCTACTGATACCACATTTCAAACATTCTGTTTTCAACGCATGTTCTCCGTAATATATAATATGATCTTTAGGACATGCATCTATAGTCTTATATTCCATTCCAAAGTGTTTCATAATAGCACGTAGATCTCGATATGTTTGAGGTAAAGTATTTGGCGATGGTAACAAATATTCACCCAAAAATATACAACATAAACAAAAACTAGTGTCTTGTAAAGATATATATATATATATATATATATATATATATATATCATAGTTATTAAAACCAGAACTGGTGATTGGACCGGTGGAGCTAATGAACTGGGTTTCGAACCGAAACCGATCTAACCAGTAGCGGTCAGATCTCAATGAATCGGTTTAAAAAAAATACATTAAATAATTATTTTTTAATAAAAAAGAAAACTATTTTTAATATTTGCAACCATGATTCCAAGCCAATAGAGACAAAATATGAAAATTTTGCTCATTTATATACCATGAAAAGGTGAATATATCAAAATGGCACCAAATGCAATACATATCATCGAAAAATACATAAGCAAACTTGTTGAAGTAATGTATCAGGTTTCTCTTATATTATTCATTGTGTTTTATTGCTGAGTTAATATTATAATATACAACCTGTCCCTGCTCATATCTGTTGTCAATTCATTGTATTAGCCTTAAAGACAATTCTGGGTTCAGTATATATATATATATATATATATATATATATATATCAGACCAACATTTTGAAGATCTTGTATTCTTCATTATCTATGTTTGCTTGGCAATAAATTTCTAGAAAAACATCTACAACACTTAGAGGTATTGAATTGGTTTATGAAACCCACTATTAGTGCTATTTGTAACAAGTTGACATAGCATTACAACTTCAGTAGTCTTCTCACAACGTGTTTGACAAAATTTATCACTTAAAAGATTCATTAAAACCCAGAAAACTCAGTGGCCAGTTTAGTGCATTTCCAAGCGGGAATTTTCTAGTGGTCAATTTATTATTCCCAGTCACATTTTCATTAGGTTGTATGTTGTTGTCCCTTCAGTGGCGTCAGACCATTTCCATCAGTCTTGATGCCATGATCAAATTTCTTGTATGCTGTGTGAAAGGTTTTGTATTTATGCTGCTGCTATGTGTGAGAAGAGAGAGAGGGTCTGACAGTTCCTAGCTGAATGTGAAATAAGGTTGCTGCTGATTTTTTTGAGAACAGAAATTGTCATCAAGTACACTTGATGAGTTGCATGCTACCAGGGATTTTATGCTAGCCAACCTTGTATTTATCAGTCATCATATGTATTGTTGCTACTATAAGGTGTTCAGTATGAGTTATTAGACAAGTTTGTTGCTAGTATAATAGAGGAATTTTCAACTCATGGAGGAGACACTGAGGAATTTGCAACTCATGGAAGAGTTAACTAGCACCATTTATATACGTAGTCCCTTCAGCCTCCAATCATGTTCTCTCCCATCGTTTGAGATATATATATAATATATATATATATATATATATATATATATATATATATATATATATATATATATATATATATATATATATATATATAGATAAGTTATTATTTTACAAATTTATTACAACTAAAAAAGGGAAAATAATCAACATTTACATATATGTGATCATATATACATATTGAATACCTTAGGAGTTGTAAATATATACATCTGCCTGGCAAATGCTATTCATAACTTGTCACCAAAGAATAATGTAGCAGAAGAGTTGCATTTGAGTGTTCAAAAAGTTGTTCACTTGACCTTTTAATCAGAGGTACATCATAAATACCGTCACTGCGATCTCCACCATCATCATCTCACTCACCATACAAGTCTTGGAGAATTTGATTTGTCCCATCATTAATGTGAACTATCTCATTACTGTCATCATGATCTACCTCGATGGGATCATTAAAACTACCTTCATCATTCCCTTCATGTTATTCACCTTGTATAACATCATTTCTAATACTAATATTTGCTGCAATATTCTCTTGTACTGGTGCAACATCATCTCATCTGCAAAAAGTTGGGAGGCAATTGTGCCTTTATGAAAATTACAAACATTAATAATTAAACATTAGTGCGCATATAAAAAATATTAAAATAATATAAAATTTTACGATATAATAAAAATGAAGATAGATAATTAATTACCATGGGATGATAGTCATTCGATCCACCACCAATGTGCCCATATTTCCTACAATGCACTGTTGTTGTTTCTATTAAAACTCTAACATTATTTCTCATACAACATTTTTTACAAGGGCAATAAACTCTACCATCACCCCTTTCACCCTTTTGAATTTTTTTTTCCACCTCCAATGTTTTCTTCCATTGATGCAAATTATCCTATAAAGAAAACAATAAATCTCTATCAATGGTGTAGAAAACCCAAGACTTGTTGAACTCAATGGGAGCTCAATATATAAGAAAAAATAAAATAAAAGTGGGCATTTTACAAATTGTGAGTTTTTTACAAAATGTGGGATTTTTACAAAATTGTGGGCTTTTTACAAATTGTGGGCTTTTTAAAAATTGTTTATATTTTTAATGAAATGTTGGCTTTTTACAAAATTGTGGGCTTTTTAAAAATTGTGGGATTTTTACAAAATTGTGAGCTTTTTACAAAATTGTGGGCTTTTTACAAATTGTGGGCTTTTTTTATTCTTAATGCATTTTCTGTAGAATACTAAATATATTTGTCCAAAATTTAAGATGCAAATTGTAGTCTCTACTACGTTTGGAAAATTGGAGGTTTATAAAAGATAAATTGTGAACAGAATTGTACCACTATGATAATAAGTTGTCAGAAGCATTCCTTCTGCTTCACAAACGTGGAACTACCTTAAGAATGCTTATGGTTGATATAAATATTAGAGCATGGCAGTTAAATGTAGTAGTTATGCTAAAATACTGAATAACAGCTTGAGAGTGCTCTTCAGATACTGTACGAATGCACCAAATTAAAGCTATACCATTACTAAAGATAAATGGCCAAAAATAGTCAATTTTGATATCGTGAAGTTATGTCTTTCTCGGTAGAAAACTGGGGATAGGATGGAAAATATGAGAGAACTAAGTTCCAAGGACTAAAAAACCAAGGCCAAAAAAGTGTTTGAGAGCACCCATTGAAGCTCCTATATATAATAGAGTCAACATTTTCCTATTGAACAAGTTTGTATAGTCAAAGCCAAAACAAGATCAGATAGCCACGATCCTAAATGAGAACCAGGGCCAAAGCTAAGACAGATCCACGTTTAGCAGAACAAGACAGCCATAGCAAAGGATTTGACCACATAACTAGATCATGAGAGATAGTGAGATTCTTGCTTCCACTGTGGAAATGTAGAAACTGTACAAGCGCATTGCTTCCAGCAAATTTCATTGTGACAGTAATTTCTATGGTGTTGTACGCGCTCATTAGTAGAATATTAAAGCCATTCTGGAATTCTTTTAACCTGGAGAGGGTTTTCTGTGGTTATAAATCCTCATGTTCAAATTCCATTGTGGATTGGTTGTGTTTGATATTATGTTTTTACTGTCTGCAGTTGATTTTTTGCACAGAAAATTATCAGTCTAAAGCGGAGAAATTTTGCGATGTTTCTTTTTCTTCCTATTGTGAAGTATTTCACTCAGAACTCTACTCATTGTAACAAAGGTCTTGGGCATAGAACAGGGGACTTGGGTTTTTTGGAATCAAACTTCAGGTTAAGATGCTCATCTGAAGAATGGCACAGTGAGCCTTAGCATGGAGTTGGGAGTACCAATTTGAAGTGCAGGTAGGGCATTGTACAATAGACCAGTTAGATTTCTAGACCCTAATACAAAAGTTTCTTCTTCTTTCAAAACGTGTTTCTCATTTTCTGTAACCAATGTGGGTCCTGTTCTTGTTTCAATTGGGGATGGATTAGCATTTTTTATTGCTCCAGATGATCACACTCTGGGTAGCCCTGGAGGCTATTTGGGGGTGATGAGTCCAATAGGTCTCAATGAACTGTTGCCCTCGCCGGGGAATACTATTGCAGTGGAATTTGATACTATTTTGGATGTTGAATTCCACGATCCTAATGGAAACCAGTACCTTCAGCTCCAGTACCTGTTCACAAAATAGGGTGCCATAGTCATTCATGCGTGCAAAGAGGGTGAATTGCAGGCATTGCAATAGGAGGTGTTGTTGTTGTTGCATTGGCCACTAGATTGTTTGTCTGGTTCTGTTACAAGCGCAGAGTATTGAAAAGGACAAACAAATTTAGTTCAGATATTGTGAAATTGCCTCGGAAATTCACCTACAAAGAGCTCAGCAATGCTACGAAAGACCTTTTTTGAATGTGATTGATAATCGATAATTGCAAGCAAGGGTAATCCCCTTGTGAAACCCAAATTTCTGAGCATTTTCTAAAACCTGATGACGAAGTCATTGTAATGAACAAGCGCCTAGGTCCATATTATGTCCAAATCTACCAAGCACCAAGATCTATAAAAAAAAATCCACAGTATCTGCGAACTAAGAAGAAGAGGCAGAAAATGTGTTCTGCTTACCTGTTCGAATAGTGGTTGGGGTTTACCACGGCAAAAATTTGACAGAGCGCATGTACAATTTCGTATCATTGAAATTCTGGCAGTATCATTCAACTGGGCAAGCACCTGCCTCGGAGCTCCATGACTGAGGGCAAGATCCCTAAATGTTGCAGAGTCTCCAGCAATATTTCCCAAAGCCCAAACAGCCTTACACGAACACTAGTTGAACTCAAAGTTGCCCAAACAGCCTTACACGAACACCAGTTGAACTCAAAGTTGGGTAGTAGTTTTTTAAATCAAATTCCAAAATTACAGACGTATAAAGATAATTGGGAAGAATAATTTTATGCCTCTAAAATGAACGTGCTACCTGTTCTCGAACATTATCATTCCCAGAGGTAAGAAGTTCCACAAATATAGGTAGTGCCCCGTAATCAATCACAACCTTTGTATTCTTAGAGGCTCCAAAAAAACCCAAATAGGGTCAACCCTACTACAGGAGGAAGGGCTTGCAGTAAGAACTTACCATTTTGCAAGAACTGAGGGTGAATGCTGTTCTACAAGAGCTGAGGGTGAATGCTGTTCTGAAAGAGCTGAGGGTGAATGCTGAGGGCGAATGCTGTTCTGCAAGAGCTAAGGGCGAATGCGCACATGATATTAGACGTTAATGTAATTTTAAAAAAAATCATTTTTATGTAGCGCGCATTTGAATTTTAGCATTTCAAATTATTTTTATTTACATTTGATTTTTGCATTTCTAATACAAGTGACAAACAAATTTCTACAAGAGGTTGAAATTTTTACTAGAATAGCCATGAAAGACTAATTTAAATGGCTTAAAATGCAAGTGGAACTTCAAAATAAATGTAATTGAAGGTTCTCTCCACTAAATTTTTGCAAAAGTGCTTACATTATTTAAGTTATCTAGGATATTTTTTTGTATTACACAATCAAAATTAAATAATGAAATAGTTGGGCAGTCTTATTGTTTCAAATTAGGACACAATTTTCAAATGGTGATGAAGTTTCATGTGATGATTAACTGACAATATTCTCCTTTCCTATCCTTGAAAAAATATACAAGGTTCCCTATTGCCACATGAAACCCTAACTCATGTAGCAGCATAGGACCAGTCCTCCATTTTGCCCGTCATAAGGCATTTTGCACATATTTGACGAATAGAATTTGCGGATTCTCGTTTTCCATGAGGTACTAGGAAGGATAGAAGACTTAATTTTGACGTTTGAAATTTTTTCAAAAACGTTCTTATGCCCTTTAATTTCCACTTACCAATAATTTTGCAACACTAGTCCTCTTCGCAATTGCAAGGCTGTACTCAAAAAGTAAGGAAAGTTATTTTTTTGGCTCACTTAAAATTAAAAATTTAATAAAGGAATTACCACTTATCATTATTGATATTTTAAAATTAGAATCAATTTAGTTTTCCCCTTCCTATTACAGAAAGTTCACAAATCCTTTCTTTTACATAAAACACCAAAGAAAGAATAAAGCTCGTTGCCCTGCAAACTTCCAAGGTTGTGATTAGTGAAGTAGTGAAAAAGTACGGCTATAGCACTAAAAAATTAAAATGCCAATCTGCCCCAACATGAAGTAGTGTTAATATAGCTGGTGGCTTGGCTTGATGGTCAAACAGTGAATTACACAAGCACAAAATAAAAGCTTTAGGCGTCTAGTTCCTTACACTCGCACTCTCAAGGCATTCAGACTTAGGCCGAGCTCAAGATTGGCTCCGAGGAAACTATATTGGCTCATTAACCTGCCATATTTTAATTTCATAAGGTATGTTCGAAGTTTGAACTGCTAGGGTAATTTATTATTGTGAAATCATAGTTCTAAATTATCTCTTATTATGTGAGCAATGTAATCTATTAATTGTAAGCAGATTCATTAAAAAAATTCAAACTGATTTTAGCATGAATGATGAAAATTTATATATTAATTAGTTTTTAAGAGTATTTGTATTATGTAGGAGCACTGGAAAGAAAAATCAAGACTTCATTTTCTGTTTTCCTTATTTTATTGGGCTGAACTGGAGAAAATTGAATATGAATAGTGAGTTAATTTTAAGATCGATGGGCCAAGGCCATACATCAACATTGACCACAGTGGGGAAGCATTAAAGCATGGATATTCATGCAAGTATAGTTATTAATGTAAGATCAAAGTTAACTCTTAGCTTCACTAAAGAAATAGAAGGAAAAAATCTAGCATCAACTGAAACTCACGTGAAAAAGTAGATGAAAAATCATAGCATATATTGAGGAAATATTAGTTTGACAAGAATCAGTTATTTCTCTTGAAACTTTAGGTATTAAAAGTCCATGACACAGATATATCACACTCCAAAATCCAAAGAAAATGGAAGAGCGTTCAATTTTTTTAATCAAACTTTTATTGGTGAAGGGTTAATTTATTACGAGAATGTCATTAATGAAGTGCAAAATTTTAAATGTAACATTTATTGACTTGAAAAATAATGACCAAAACGTCAAAAAAAATTGTGTGATGGGTAAAGAGAAATCCAAATTCCAACCCTTCCTGCCACTTATTGGTGAGTGGAGGTTATTCACTTTTCATTTACAGCTTACCAGGTTACTCATGTTACCAATATTTTCACATGGCTCACCTTTAGGTGACTACTTATTGTACTTCTTCTTTATAAAGAACAATTGGTAGATAATTGTATTATTTGAAATCTATAACAAATCCAGGCAACAAAATTACAACAAATAGAAAATTATGCAAAAAATTCACCAGGCCACTAATGTGTGGATACCCTATCATTTCTTAGATCCTCATAACTTACCAACACCTAATATATGGGTGAAAATGTGAAGCTGGGTTACACTTTTTGCCCTTTTTTGAGAAAAAATTTTCATTTTTTTCGGTTCTTCAACTTTCTGCAAACTATAACAATTTTTCTGTGTAGAATTTCATTTTACGGTAAAAATAAAAGTTGTGAGAAATTTTGTTATCTTTCTATTAATTATTTTTTGAAATTTTTTTATGCAGATTTGATATGTCAACTTAGCATTTCTTTGAGTGTGTGTTTCTTAACAATCAAAGAATTCATAAAAAGTCATGTTATGTGGTAACGTTGTATTCATTGAAAATTTGTGTTTTTGAAAAAACAAAATGTGTTACAACAATCTAGACAGAGTCTATTTTGGTTTCGTCATATTTGCAAAGCCAATAGATGCATATCATAATTACTAGAATTTTTTGAACTGGTCCAATACGAAAAACTGCGTATTTTTGATATGTTTCGCGTGGCAACAAATTTCTTAACATATAAGTTATAAACTAAAAATCTAAAAGCTACCCATTAGAGTCAACGGACCAGCATAATGCCCCATAATTTTTTCATTTTTTTTACAATGTATTTTGGGAGATACAAAATTTTGATTTCACTGAATCACGATGACCCTCAAAAATTGTTTGCACTCATTTTATTAGAAAAATAATTAAAATTAATAAACGTTTACGAAATTCCATAAAATTTATATTTCCTGAAAGTAGATTCAATTCTGAAAATGCTTGTCTTGGTTCTGACAGTTAATTAACAAGTTTTCATGGAGTTTAATCAGTCCAAAGTTGTAGAACCGTTTTCAGAGCTTGGTTCTGCGTAATCGGTGACGCGTTAGTTCGGTCGAACTATTAGTGAAAGTTCGGCCGAACTATGTTTTCCGCTTACAGGCCACTAAAACTAACGGCACAATAGTTCGGCCGAACTTTTTATCAAAATTTCGGCCGAACTATTGTGCAATTCTCCGTCGGCCGGAAATTTTTGTGGAGCCCCCTACAAAACACATATTTCGCGTCAATATAAATTGCCGCGAAATGATTCACAATTTTTGCACATTTCACACTTCATTTCATTTTACAACTTGGTTTGAATTCAAAAACTTTTCTTCAAAGTTTGGGTTTACAAAAATTTTTTGGAAGACATTTTCTGGAGGCGGCGTGATTTTTCTTGGAGGTTCAAAGTTTGAGTTTAAAGAAATTTTTGGGAAGACATTTTTTTGGAGGTGACGTGATTTTTCTTGGAGGTATGTAAGTGTTTTGTGTTGAAATAAATCTTTTGAGCTTCTTTGTTCAAAAACTTTTCTTCACATTTTAGAGGCGGTGTGATTTTTCTTACAGGGATGTACATGTTTTGGATCAAGGATTACGTATTTTTTAGAAAAGATTTTTTTAAATAAAATCTTTTGTGATATTGTTTGTAATTGAGTTATTGTCTAATTTTTTAAAGGAAATTTTTTGAACCTCATACCCTATTATCATGGGAAATCGAAGAACTTGTGTGAGAAAATATGATCGAAAAAGAAATCCTGAAGAACGTAGAGAAGAGACGAGACAATATCGCAAAAGAAAGTTAGAAGCTCTCTCAAATATTGAAGAGGAAAATCAACCTCAAGCAGAAATTGAAGCAGGTATGTAAATGTAAATATCACATGATCTATTGATATATATTTAAAATTTTCCTAATGTAAAATATGAAGCTTAATTTTTATTTGATGAACTAGTTTGAAAAATATTTTGTTTGATATAAACAGACAGAGATATTCCTCAAAATATTGAAGAAGAAAATCAACCTCAAGCAGAAATTGAAGCAGGTATGTAAATGTAAATATTATTATCTATTGATATATTTAAAATTTTCCTAATGTAAAATGTGAAGCTTAATTTTTATTTGATGAACTAGTTTGAAAAATATTTTGTTTAATGTAAACAGACAGAGATACTCCTCAAAATATTGAAGAAGAAAATCAACCTCAAGCAGAAATTGAATCGGGTATGTAAATGTAAATATTATGATCTATTGATATATTTAAAATTTTCCTAATATTTATCGACATATTTATTAATTTAGTTATTTATTGAATATGTACTATTTTTTCGAATATGTACAGATGAAATCACTATCGATAATGAGATGTTAGAAAATGTCGACACTCACACATATGGAGATAAAAAACCTGACTATGTTATACGATATCGTGTCGATAAAATTTTTGAAACATTTTTCAAAACTGAGCAAGTGACAGTTCAAGCTCAAATGTTGAAAGGTCTCCTATCATCAAGGAAATTAAAAGAAGCGACGACACTATTGGGTATTCGAAAATCAACCAAAGATAAAAAAATGAAAGAAGAAGTGATAAAAAATATGAGTAGTGCTATAGAGTCAATAAAGAGATCTAGAGATAAAGAGGTTTCAAATATACGTAGAGGAATACAAATGGCAATGGTTTCACCAAGTACTCAAGAGAATCGTTTGAATCTAACATCTATGGCACGAGCACTGGGAACCTCGCGAAAAACTCTGCACAAACATCGAAAATTTCGACCGCAAATAGACGTAAATGATGAACTCGCTTGTTGGAGAGCTATTTGTAGGCAACCATACAAAGATAGACTTGGAGAAGATGTTAAAAAAATAATATATGAATATTGGAAGAACAATTCGCGTGTTTCACCCACTGCAAGACAGGTGATGCGAAGAAGAATAGCACGAAATCAATACGAAGAACATGAAAAACATCTCTTGGAAACCACTCAAATAGAGTTATTCAACAAGTTCAAAGAAGAGAATCGTCAAATTCAAGTTTCACTTAGTGCTTTTGTTCAACAAAAACCATGGTATGTAAAACCTATCACCGTACGCGACACTTGTTGTTGCCGTTATCATGTGGAATTTGAATTATATTATGACACATTCCTTGATTTCGGTAGAAAATTATGGAAGGATTCACCTCCTCCTTCCACTATCCATGAATTCGTATCTCAAATTATATGTGAAAGAGAAAGCGATGAACTATTTTACAAAAAGAAATGTGTTGGTGGTAAAAAATGCGATGATTGTGGAAATTTGACTAAATTTAAAAAAAAATATCGTATTGATATAAATGATCAATCATTGTCCAACATGAAAGTGAAATGGAAGAGATACGAATATACCAGTACATCGATTCAAAGTGCAGATAGTGTTAAAAGAATCGAATTACGAGAAGACGAAATTTTTCTAATAGACTTTCTGAGAAAGTTTGAAGCAGAAATTTACAAATACACCATGCATTCCCATAGAGCTCGATGGCAAGACTTGCAATTCAAAAAATCTCGTGAAGTTTTTCCACCAGGAACCATTATGTCAGTGATTGATTTTGCAGAAAACTACACATTTGTTCCACAAAAAGAAATTCAGAGTGAATACTATCACTCTGACCAAGTCTCCATACTCATCCATATTCTATATAGACATGTTGAACAAAATTTCGATCATATAGAAAGCACGAGTGAAAATCGACATATCATTAAAGAATATCATTTTTATATCAGTGACGATCGTACACATGATACATGTTTTGTACAACATTGTTTTGGAAGAATTTATGATTCATTGAAAAAACATGGAATAACATTCAATGAACATTGGATATGGTCAGACGGATGCGCAGGTCAATTCAAATCTGCACGATCATTTTTTTGGTTGTGTCGTCTTCATAAGAAAACCTGCATTAAACATTGTTGGAATTTCTTTGAGACTGGCCATGGAAAATGAGCAACATGACGGTGCAGGAGCATGCATAAAACGAGTACTTCGAAGATATCAAATGAACCACTTTGCACGCCGACTTGTGAATGCTGAAGAAGTTGTTCAATGGTGCAAAAATGCTCTAAGCCATGAGATTAACCCATCAAGAGAAGTGCGAAGGTACATTCAATTTAATTTATATTGGTAATCTAATTTTAAACATTGTACATTTATCATGCAATGATTATTTTTAATTGTATTTTGATATCATATTTACAAATTCTTTTTCTAATTATCCATATAAAGGTTTTTCTGGCATATTGGAATCAGAGACGTAAATAGATCAATTGGAAATGACATTGGAACAATAAAGGGGACTCGAAAATTGCATTCAATTCAAACAAAATTTTCCACAAATGTGTTTGCATTGGATAAAAGAAAATATTCTTGTTTTTGTGATGTTTGCATAGACAACACAAAATCCAATGACGTCTGTGAAAACAAAATGTATGTGAACGATTGGAAACATACATAGCTAAATACAAAGGGCAAAATGTCTGTTGCAATGTTTGAAGAAATGGAATCAGATGAAACTACAATATCATCCGATGGTGATCGAGTTTCTGATCTTGTTAGAGAAGGTAACATTTGAATTACTTTTTAATGATTTAAAGATTTACAAATAAATTTAAATATGCATAATTAAATGTTAAATTTATTTTATTGTGCAGGAGATGTTTTTGCTGTAATTTCACCTATTGACAACGATGAAAATGTGAAGTATTATTTGATGCGTTGCACTGAACAAAAAATGAAATTATTACAAGACTATAATGATCACGGATTTCAGTATGACAAAGGGTCTATTATACTGAAAGGTTATTTTTTCAAACAAACTCATCAAAGTGGAGACTTTGTTTACTTCGAAGACTATGAACCTGATTCCATAAGTTGTCAATATAGTCACTTGGTGTGTGCAGCACGCATAAAGTTGATAGAAGTTCAATCAAAGAAAAATCAAAAATTAAGAAATGGAAAACGTCAAAATCCGATCATGAACGGATTATTGAGGATGGAATTCCATTAGAATTTTTTTGAGTGAAGTGTCCAACAATTTATTATCTTTTAGACCTTTCAGTACTCAACTAAAAATTGAACTGCTTATGTTATTTGTGGTTTGCAGATGTTACAAATTGTTTGGGTACAAGCACGTGCTCTAGTATCCACTGAAAGTAGTTTGCAGATGTTACAAATTGTTTCGGTACAAGCACATGCTCTAGTATCCACTGAAAGTAGTTTTTCTATACATGTGCATTGATTAAAAATGTTAAATATATATTTGATATATATATATTCTAGAATGAAATTAATTGTTCTTATATATTAATTTTTCTTGTATATGTTCTCCGACCATATGGTACAAATTATTTCACTTTATTTTGTAAAGTCAGATTCGGTCCCCTTATGGCCTAGCCTCCAAGGGACGAGATAACAAGTGGTTGTCCCCACTTGCCCGAATCTCGGCTTTTAAGTACAATTTTACTGTTTATGTCTAGCATCTTACATGATGTCCTAGCCAAAGATAGATTCTCTTTGTTTCAAGTTTCCAATAAAATTTGTCACCGAATGACCTGCTCGAACTCTTGTAGTAAACACCATACCTCATCTCTCTTGCTCTCCAATATTATTAGGTTTAATTATTATAACACAAAAATCGTTCTACATTGTCAATAATTTTTTGCGCTTAAAGTAAAATAAATGAACACTATTAATCCAATGTCTTTACAAGTAATGTACCATCATACATGCAATTATATCAAATTAGAAATCAACATATACAATGAAATCAATGGGGATTGTCTTGTTGCAAGTAACATAATTTCAATTTACCATATGTGCAAATGTAAGTTGAAACCATCCAAAACTTTAAGTTTTAAAACCCTTTTGATTATATATTGTGCATCATTAAAACATTTAACATTTGAATTCATTAAATATCACATGCAAAATGTAGATTGAAACCATCCAAAACTGGAGTTTTAAAAACTTCACATGCCATGCCAATTATAATTCAACAATCCAACAAAAACATTTAACAAATTAAATATCACACGCCACACTAAGACGACCACACTAAGAGGATTGGTGCACTTTGTTTGGAAGGAGTCAATATATGTCGTATTGGAGCGATTAGCCAGAATTCGAAAAGGAAAGAGCTTGAACCAATTCAAGCAGACCCAGGATCGAATTGTTCTATGGAGCTTCATGAGAAGAGATATGTGAAAAGCATTGTTAAGCCATGCCAATTATAATTCAACAATGTAACAAAAACATTTAACAAATTAAATATCACACGCCAAAGTCGTTTCAAGTTTTCGGTAAAAGTTGTCACCGAATGACCTACTAGAATATTATAAATACTAACTTTGTAAGATCATTTGACATTCAGAAAAATTCGAAAGTCTTAGACTGTCAATCAATTTAAAGTATCATTCACCCTAGGGAGTGTAAAATATTCAATGTAGGTTGGTGACGATGCTCACTCCTAGCTTTAAGCAGCACCAATGACCAATTATTTAATGAATTCCAATGCACTAGACCAAAGTTGGTTCAACCTACTTGGTTTTTCACGCAAGAAATTCCAAGGATGGACTTTCTAGACAAACTGCTGAAATTGAAAAGCTTGACATGGAGATACGACAAGGTGAACAAAGACTTCAGGAACTCTTATTGGAAAGGGCTCACTTGAAGGAAAGAAGCACCACATTGCAGGCTAAAGTCAAGAACATGGAAGATAGGATCAAGAGGAAATGTTGAAGAAGATTGCGAAAGTAAGGCGCAAGACAAGGAGGAGGAATGATGATGAAAGTTCCTTGGACTTGAGATTCATGTCTACAACCATACATGGGAAAAAGTTCTCTTCTTTGATAGACACGAGGGCTACCCATAGCTTCCTAAGTCGAAAGGCAGCTTCATCTCTTAAAAAGAGGAAGGCTAGCATCGAGAAAGAGTTGAGTGCTTTCAAGGCAGTCAACTCGAGGATAAAAGCAGCACGACTAGTGTCATGAAAGGCACACATGTGAGAGTAGGGTCATGGTTTGGAAAGATAGACTTAAGAGTCATTGACATGGATGATCATTCTATTATGGACCATACCAATGATGGACCGAGACATTCTCTTAATTCTTGTGATCAATCTTAAACTATTTTATGAAAGATAGATAAACCATTTAAATATTTAGCTCAAATTCTTGTAGTAAACACCATACCTCAAGTCTCTCTTGCTCTCCAATATTATTAGGTTTAATTATTATAACACAAAAATCATTCTACATTGTCAATAATTTTTTATGCTTACACTGAAATCAATGAACACTATTAATCCAATGACTTTACAAGTAATGTACCATCATACATGCAATTATATCAAATCAAAAATCAACATATACTACATAATGAAATCAATGCAGATTGTTTTGTTACAAGTAACATTTCAATTTACCACATGTGCAAATGTAGGTTCACATTCTATCATTCATGTAGTTTTAAAAATTTCAGATACCATTAGAATTATAATTCAACAATCCAACAAAAACATTTAACATTAAATATCACATGCCATGCCAATTATAATTCAACTATCCAACAAAAATATTTAACATTAAATATCACATGTCAAATGTAATTCAATGACAACATTACTTCACATTCACATGCCAAAAGTACTAAAACCATCCAAAGAACACTAAAATCAATGAACAAGTTATTAATCCAATGACTTTACAAGTAATGTACCATCATATGTATGCAATTATATCAAATCAGAAATCAACATATACTGTAATGAAATCAATGGGGATTGTCTTGTTACAAGTAACATTTCAATTTACCACATGTGCAAATGTAGGTTCACATTCCATCATTTATGTAGTTTTAAAAACTTCAAATGCCATGCCAATTATAATTCAACTATCTAAAAAAACATTTAACATTAAATATCACATGCCATGCCAATTATAATTCAACTATCTAACAAAAACATTTAACATTAAATATCACATGCCATGCCAATTATAATTCAACCATCCAACAAAAACATTTAACATATGTCAAAAAATATGTCCAAAAAACATATTGTAATAAAATATGTCCAAAAATTGTAAATCTCACTCAAGTATCAAACTGTATCAAGTTTAACTAATTTTAAAACCATCTAAATTTTGAAATCATATCAAATCTATTGTATATCTTCTCCATCAAATGGAGAATCTAGCCTCTGGGTCTCGATTCGCTCCCTATCTTGTAAAGGGGAAACCTACATACACAATGCACATGTACTTGAACATTAAAATTTGAATTTTTAAAAATGAATGAGAATATATATATCTAGAACTTCATGTAAAAAACAAAATATAACAAAAAAATCACGCAATACCTCGTAAGGTTGCCTCTCCATTTGATGGACAGGATCTGCCATAGAAACAACTCCAGTGGTAACCTGTAAAATATACATGTACAGTTAAATATAAATATATATATATATACATAAATAATTTATATAAATTAAAAACTTTCAAATGAAAATGCACGTCTACATATATAAACTTATTTGAACAATAATATTAAAAAAAAGAACTAAAGACAACTTCTTCAAATGTTGTGGATGTTCCTATCTCCGTCGCTAAAGTCCTCGGATTAAAAAAATCTTCTATACGAACCTAAATTCAAAAAAATTTAAATAACTCAAAATATAGATCTCTCTCTATATATCTCAATTTTTAATGGAACTTTTTGAGGTAACATAAATTTTGAACTTGTGAAAAATTGTCCATACTCGTACATCTCCCAATGAAGTAGAAGGTATATCTCCTAAAGAAGAAGAAGGTACCGGCATCCCAAAAACATCAGACGGAATCGGTACCTGTTAAAACATTTTATCGAATTATATATATACATACATGTACATGGTGGCAACAATTATTTATTTTAGAGTCACTTAAAAAACACTAACATACATGTGCCAACATATCATGATGGCCAGACCAAGCTGCATCGTTTGAGCCAGAGGTCCCGAACGTAATATTAACATTTTCATCACGCATCATGCCTGAGAACTGCAAATGGTGTTTTAACATATAATCATACATTTTTGTTAGATTAATGTACACATACAAATAAATGTATACATGTGTACATACACATGTATTTATTACAAATTGTACACATGTACATGTAAATATAATTTCAAACCCTAAGGTCACTAACACATACCGTTCCGGTGCCCTCTTCCTCACGAAAAATTAGGTCTTGCAGACCATTGCGACAATTTATTGCGTATGTTCGGAGATCTTCAACATTCATGTTGTAAATCTCCTCATCTGTATGATAAACAAAATTGGCACGTGCATGTTCACGTGCTCTTTGTCTATTTAAGCCAATATTGACTCCACTCAATCCGCTATGAACATTTTCGATCATAACATCTCTTGCTTCACGACTTACTTGAGAAGTCGCATCCATCTCTGATCGCAGGGTTTCGACTCGAGGCGGTCGACTCACCAATGGCGGCTCAGGGCGAGGCAACTCCACATCTCGCTTAGCTCCCTTACGTTGATATAATCGACCTCTCCCCGGGCCAAAAAATTCTGAAGGAAGATCATTGTAGTCGGGTTTCATACCCAAAAAAAATTCTGCATAAAACATTTGTGCAAAATAAAGAGGAACCTCATCGTTCCATGGAAGCTTTCCAAAGGCCGCAAGATGTCGACTATACAAATATTTTGCTTTGTCTGGGTGCTTGAAATACTGCACCTTCAACATCTTTCTTTTTAGCCCTTCCTTATAATTAAACATTGACTTAGCATCATTTCTTGAAACTCTTTTTTTTTATGTCCTGCCATTTATCGGGACCTATCACTGTTTCTCCTCTCTTTCTCATCACTTCTACAAACGAATCAGTGGTTGGCCCCAAATATTTGTACAGTTTTACCATTTCACTCAATGAATGTGTAACTATCTCTAGGCTCTGTCTACTCTCAGCAGGTAGAGTCAAATCCTGGAGATCTCTCTGCAATTTTGCATAAAGGCTTTGGCACCTTTGTAAGGTGCATTCCACCATGTTCGTTTCCCATGGTATATTAGTAATCTCAGCCGGATAAGTTGTGCTAGGTTGACAGCCTTCTTCTTCAATGTAGCGCACTGCCCTGCGTCTTTTTTGACCACTGGCTCGAACATTTTCAGCCTCTGCATCAATATATATAAAATTTCATATATTAGAAAAAACATGTGTAAAAAAAGTTGTAAAAATTTAATGAAAAAATATTGAAATTGATGGCAACCTTGATGTTGTTGTTTAACATCATCTCCAACATGACCCTGCTGAGAACCAACCCCAGAATGATGCTGCTGAGAACCAGACCCACAGTGACCCTGTTGAGAACCAGCAGCCGTTGATTGCTGGCCTTCGGGGGAATAAATATCACCCCCTTCCCGCACCCTGCTACCTCGACCGGTTGAACCTTGGCCACGCTCCATTGATGGAGTAGAAATCCTTCTCCTCTTGCCTCCTAAAAATTAAAATATGAAACTTATTAACAACTAATTTCACTCACAAAGTTAATAAAAAAATCAATTCCATACATACACACATGTATGGAGATTTAAGATTATATTTAAATACCGTGAACATCCTCCAATCCCTGAGCCTCCATATGGGATTCGGCCGATCTTCGTCTTTCATCCTCCATGATATATATCTATTGGTCAACATTCACAAAATAGGCTTCAAAAAATCAATACCTCGAAGTAAAATCCAGTTTGGGGCTGTTAAATCCAGTATGTTCTATATTTCTTACATTTCTGCCCTCATATTTTTCTTTCCAACCAAGGTTTATAAAATAACATGAGAAGCAACATGAGACTTAGAACAATCATTTTCATTATCTATATGGAAGGCAAGAATGATTATATCCCCTTGAGCTTAAGCTTATGTAGTTTGTCAATTTTTATCATATATTTTTTGGTAAGTGTAAATGTTTTTTTTATCTATATAGTACAAGTCATGAGTTCCCCAATTTTACCTTATGTAAAGCATGATTCTAGGATTACTAAAATTTGTACTTGGTTTTTTAAGAATATATCAAATAAATTTTTTGAGAAGCAAATATGGCTTGTTCCTTAGAATTTGGCACTTTGAATTTCCTTACCCATATTTCTTGTTAATGATTATAACCTTAAAATGGCTAATATTGGTTTGTCATCATCATCTAAAAATGACTTGGCACATGAAAATTTACCATGTCCATCATCATCACTTCACACCATCTCATACATCACCCCTTCTACATATTATATGCATGAATTTTTGAAATGTCATCCTCTCTACCTATCCCATGAATGGATTGTGACAACAGGTGAATAAAATACAATTTATAAGCAGAAGATAGTTTCTAGCTTGTCCTCCTCCATCCGCCCCATAGCTAGTGATTTCTCAATTTTCCACTTCCAACTTTCTATTCTCGAAATTCATTAGTAGCTAATTTTATCGATAGCCACACCACTATACATATAATTATCATATACACTACTACATTAATGAACTCTACGTTGTTTGTTATTGTAAAGTCCAATAACAAACAATGTTAATTGATTTTAGTAGTGTATATAACAATTTCTTTGACTTCCAAGTGTGTTGTGACTATTAGTAGAATTAACTACCAAAATGAATTTCCAAAATAAAATGTTGGAAGAAAAAAAATAGGCAATCACTGGATATGGAGTGCGTGGAGGAGGACAAACTTATACTGATCCCTTCCTTATCAAATTTCCTTTATTCACCTAATGTCACAATCAATCATGGTCTAGATAGAAGAGATGACCTACCATAAATTCAATCATATAATGTGTAGAAGGGTCATATGTAGATGGTGTGAAACAATGATTACAAACATGATAATTTTTCATCTACTAGGTCATTTTGAGATGATGATTACAAACCAGTGCTAGCCCATTAAAGGTTATAATCATTGGTGCCTAATGTGGGGTGGACAATTTAAATAAAGTTCGTATCAAAGTACAATTTAGCTCATTTTAGTCAAGGTTAGTTAGAATAATTAGCTATTGGTTTCTACCTTCAATTTCCTCTGAAAATTAATGTGTACGTGCTTTTGAGAGACATTAGAGACATTAGAGGAACAAGGTCCAAATTTTTGATGAAAATGTGCTATGAAAGTAAAGGGTTTTAAAGGCAAGCATACATACAAGGCATAGTTGAGCCAAATGTTCTTTAAGAAGGGCCTAATTATTTGGGTCTTGGTTATGGAAAACATGGAAAATGCTCCAAAGCCAAGGAGGCTTGTGAGGTTTTTGTTCATGATGAATGGAACATGTACATAGTTTACCTTAAATTTGTTGTGTTTTACGAATATTAAAATGAAGAACTTCTATTTAGATCCATTCCAGAGATTGACTGCAGGGGCATTTACTAGATATGTCACCTTTCATAAAAGATGAGATCCAGAGGCTACCTGGCCCTTTACAGACTCTGCCTGTAGAACTTGTAGAAGTAAACACTAGAGGCATTAACAATATCAAAGAACTAGACATGGGAATGTGTCTCTTTCCCTACGCAAAAAAATAATTCTTGAGGTAGTTAATCTTCATAGACAGGTCATCAAGCAAATCAATGTGATCATCCCTCCTTCCCTCCCTTCTAAAATAATTATGTTTTGCGGGTCAGAAAGCCAAAATATGGAGACAATTATCACCAAATCCAACGTATGATTATGCATGA